>CATIWQ010036268.1:0-28421 GCA_949673415.1 Euphorbia schlechtendalii
TAATTTATTTTATATTATTCATTAAGTTAAATTAAGTTGATTAAATTGTGATCTTTATTTTGTCTATGGGTTTATTTGTAAATTATGAAAGTTGACAATTAAATTTGTTTAAGGAATTAAACTATAGGTTTAATTATTAAACTTAAAATTAATTAGGCCAAATTCATAATTAAAGTAAACCTAAACCTAATTGACTAATTAGGGTATAAATAGAAAAATAAAAGAATTAAAAAAAATACTATACACCCAAAACGTTGGCAGCCACCAACAAAAATTGGATGCATTATGGTTAATTTTAATTTTACTTTTCTTGGAGTTTTTACCTTTGTTCTTCATCCCTACGGCTAGCACCGGTCCCGATCGAGAGTAGTTCATGCACGTGATATTGAAGAGCTTCCACTTGAGAGCTTTAATGACATCTGTCTCTTAAAGAGACTATCAAGTAATTTTTTATTTGTGATATAATCCTTTTTAAACCCTATCAATGGTTCTTGAGAAGATCCTATTCGAATTTGAGAAAAATTTAACCGGTAATTCCACCGACGCGGTTATGTTTTCGATGACAATTCCCTTCAGCAACCACGGTTGAAAAGAAATTCCCGAGTAGGTAGTCTTTCATGAAATACCATCCAACCAAAAAATTTAATCTTGGGGATCACATGTGTATTCTAGAGAATTTTGAAATTCTTTGGAGGAGTTCGCCATTGGGGTTGTTGATATTTCCGCAACAATATGCTGCTGCAGAGTATATATTATGTACTCCAATATCCCAACAAAAATGGTTAGCGCACGGAAAGATGGACGTAATTCCATCTCTCGAGTTCTAGAAAAGTGATGGACAAGACGTGGAGATCCAAACTATTAATTCCATGCAACATTGCTGATTTGTAATGCTTAAGCTATGTTTCCAAAAGGGACGACATTACGGTTGATTTGCGAATAGAAATGAACACCTAACTTCAATCGTCGATGACTTCTTGTTGCAAATGGTAAAAAGGTCAGGGAAGAGAGACGTAAGTGACACGGAGGAGGTCCAATTATCATGCCAAAAACTACCACCATTTCTATTGCCAACAAATACACACACATGGAGGAGAAAATTGCCCAATTGTTTATGTTAACGCAACATTTAAAAATACCACACCACATAGGGGAGATAGAATTTCAGTCTCTGCTTAATAACCCATACCAAGAATCGAACCTGTACCGATGTACACAATAAACGTACCAAAGGAATTCCATGTTGGGATCGAATAATTTCCAAATCCACTTGAAGAGAAATCTAGCGTTAACAACTCTCAAGTCACGAATGTAGTGTCCGCCAAGGTGTAAAGGTAAACTAATTGTGCTCCAACTTACTTTACACAAGCCATTCGTATTAGAATCACCTTTCCACAAAAAATTGAGCATTAGACGATTCAAAATTCTAATGATGGAATCTGGAATGCGAAAAGTGGATAATAAATAAATTGGTAGGGAGGATAGTACCGATTTGATTAGAGTGGTTATTCCAGCATATGAGAGACAACTTCCCTTCCAATTAGCTAGCCGAGACTTGAATTTCGCAATCAAGGGATCCCATGAAGTGACGAGGGCTACCTTGGGCTATGTGGCATACCTAGATAGCTGATTGGAAATGTCTCCACTCAACAACCAAATAGGTTCACGTAAAAGGCCAAGAAATTTTCGATGACATGAATCCCCAAAAGAGAACTCTTATTATAGTTAATCCGAAGGTCAAAAGTTAATTCAAAGCACCTTAAGATCCGAATGAATTTCAGGATAATTGACTCATTCACCGGTAGAAAGCAAATGGTGTCATCTACGAATTGTAGTAACGAGATATCCGGTAAAGATTGCTCCAATTTGAATCCAGGTAACACACCTTTTTTTATACTACAGTCAAGAAGCTATTTCAATCCCTCTACAGCTAGCACAACAATGAAAGGAGATAACGGATCTTCTTGTTTCACACCTCGCTTGATTTTGATCGGAGGACAAGGAATGCCATTGATAAAAATTGAGGTAGTCGAGTTCCTCCGGTAATCGGATAACCATGAAATTCATTTTTTTATCAAAGCTCATTCTGTCAAGTACTATGTCAATATAGTTCTAAGAGATAATAGCGAATGCCTTATGGAAATCCAATTTCAACATAAGATATAATTTTCGACTAGCCTATAAACTGTAAATAACCTCGGAAGGAAAAAAAAAGAGCAATCATGGATACTACTTCCCTTGTTAAATGCAAATTGATTATTAGAATTCAAAGAAGGTAACATGGCTTGCAAACGAATAGAAAGCATTTTCACAACTATTTTGTAAACCCCATGTATAATTGACATTGGTCTAAAATTATGTAAGGAGCAAAAACCTGACACTTTAGGAATAAGTGCGGCAAGGGAGGTTTTAATGAATCAGGCAGCCGCGAGGTAGCATGGAAATGATAAAAAAATCAACATAATTTCCACCTTCACAGAATTGTTTGTAAAAGAAAAAATTGAATCCCTCTGAACCTGGAGCTTTATTCTCTCCACATGCGCAAATGCAATTCCAAACCTCATCCAACTTAAAAGGGCCAATTAGGGCTAAATTTTGATCAACAATAACATTAAAAAATTAGAAATTTCGAAGCAAAAAGGGTACCTCTAGATTCATTTTGAAGAGACGTTCAGAATAGTTGCGGATTTCCAGCGAAATAGCCCGTTGGTCATCGATAATTTGACCCCCAACATCCAGCTGAGAGATTTTATTGCTACAGTACCTTGCTGAAGCTGTTTGATGGAAAAAAGAAGTATTATTATCCCCTAGCAGAGTCCAATTGATATAGGATTGTTGATGCCTTAATTTTTTCCAAAACTATGCGATGTTCCTAAAGAGAAGAACAAAGGCTGTCAAGCTCCGAATTCTATGTTACTGAGAGGGGTCGTGGGACATTGCTTGAGGTGAGTGCTAAAATTTTGGATTCCAAATCTGAGATTATGTTGTTCAGATTCTCTAAGTTCTCCAAATACAATGGCCGAATTGTCGAAGCCAATTTAGCTAATTTGAATGTGATATCAGCATGAGTGAAGGTCGCGCAAATGATTTCCCATTTTGAATGAATGAAAGGCAAGAAATCGGCTTTACACCAAAGATTTAGCGATATGAATGGTTTTGGTCTAGCTACCGAGATTGTGGATGTCTGGTATAAAATCAGAAGGTGATCCGATAACGTTATGTCAATTGTCGAGATAGATTGGTTAGACCAAAGCTCAAGAATTTCCCCTGAGATAAGAACTCTGTCAATTCGAGAAAAGGACAATCGATTATGCCAAGTAAAATCTCATCAATGGAGAGGTAAATCATGGATCTCGGTGTCTAAAGTGAAATCTTGAAATGCGACTATAGAATTGTAGACACGATCACCAGATCTTTCCTATTCAAGAAGGACCTCGTTAAAATCAACACAAAGCAAACTCTTCAGAAACACTATGATAATCAGGGGAATTTCAGAACATAACGCATTCTTGGCCAAGAAAGTTGTCGGTGCATAGAGATATATAACGTGAAATTCATGTTGAAGCATAGCATTTGGTCAAAACCCACCTCGAAGTGGATTGGATAACTAATCCATTCATGAGGGTCTAATTCTAGGATAACAATAGGCCACCCAAAAGGCCAATAGAGGGAATATAGTGTATGAAAAATTGTTGTGACCCCAAAAGCGGTGGATAACATGATCAGAGACATTTTCCACTTTAGTCTCCAGAAGTAAAAAGAATTTCAGATTGTACTTCCGAATAAGTGAAGAGACAAATTGCTGTTTGTAGCCGTTGGTTACACCTCCCTGACAATTCCAACATAAGAAATCCAGTGACATAAGATAGGAGATGGTGCCTAAATATGAAATCTAATTAATTAATCAGATTATCAATTGCAGCCTTGATCAAGGGTCCATGGCATTCCTTGAAAAGACCTAATATGTTGCCCAAAATAATCATTTCCTCCTTTTCCAGAGATGGAGATACTATTGATTGGGATAGAATAATGACCCAATTTATATTTGGGATGTCCAAGCCTGAAGAATCTTAATTTAATGGAATTGGTGTCAGGCTCACATGCGAATCTGCCCGCATCATAACATTTTGTTCAACCTCGACACTCTTACTAGATAATACCCGAATAGATTCTAAGACTAGACTAGGGTTGGCTTCGGCATGACATGAGATGTGTGTACTACTTAGGGCCTCATCTATATGGTCTGAATCCTCATATAATGACTCGATAGAGGAGTTAACAGTAATACTAGAGTCGCAAGAGAAGTCCGAGTTTGAGTCTCGGTAGTGGTCACATCCCACTCCCTATCTAAGGTTAAAAAAAACATGAACCTCCTTATTGCTAATAAGTAACTTAAATGACTGATTTATTGTTCCCAATAAGACTGAAATAAGATATGAAACCACGTCTAGACGTTTTGGGTTGGTGAAGTCAAAATCAATCAAGATAATTATCCTAAAGGAACCTCGCTAGGTGTCTAATCAGATTCTCATTAACCAACAGGGGCGGAATACCCATAAGATCAACATACATAATGCATTCTGAGGGGGAATAATCAACCATGAGAAATGAAACTTCTTTTAGCATGTGTTGCATCGCCTTCCAATCCTCACCTACAAATTCGTTCATAGCAATTACAGAATTAAAAGGTGCAACAACCTTGTCATTGCCCATAGGAGCAGTGAAAGCAATATAAAATCCATGTTCACTTAATAATTCATATGCAAAAAGAATATTCGAGATATTAGACAAAGTGATAAGGCAAGGCTTATCTTTACAAGGGGCCACTTTTGTAATTAGTTCATGGTCCTAAGATGTTGATGATGTTGTGTGATTAGAAGGGGGCCTGAGCTAATTAGAATTGGCAGTATGTGCATCTTTTTAACCTGCAACGACCTTCACATAATATGTTTCACCTCTAAAGGAGTTTCTGAATTTTGTATTCGATTTTGTGGCAGGTTTGGGACTGAATTTGGCTTGGGCAGACGCGGATCATGATGATCAGCTTGCCTTGAGAATCTGGCTTTAAAAGCCCTCAACTTGATGATTCTGATTGATATAGAATTTAATGTGTTTAGGACTTCATGCATGGGGAGTGAATCACCAATAGTAACGAAGCCAAAGTTTAGGTTTCTCATGTTCTTCCCTCTAGTAACGTAAACCCTGCTCGAAATCCTGTATTTTCTAAAAACTCGAGGCATAGACATTGCATCATACGCCTTTTGAAAGTTTTCAAAATAAACCCTAGATAAAGTGGAAGATCGGTGATCTGGAGAATGGGGATAAGTTGGAGTACGTTCATGGGGGTAGGTAGGGTTTCGAATCTGGGGATGAGGATTTTGGTTTGAGTGATGTCTTAGGGTCAGGTTGTGGCGAGGAGGATGATGATGGTGGGCATGGTAGTTGGGGTGGTTGTGAGGAGCGGTGAAGGGATGGTGGATAGGGTTTCGAGGGTGGCTAGGGTTTCTTGCCATCGCCTATTCATTAATGGTAACTTAATAGACTTATAAGATATTTAAACATGAATATGTCGATTGAAATTTTCATTAAATGTTATAGTAATAATTTCCCCACAAACAAAGATTATAGGACAATGCATCCAATAACATATGGAGAGTATCCCAAGGCAATGAGGAGAATAGTGAAAAATAGATTGCTGAGATTCACTGAAGAGGAATCTTTACTGATAAACATGATTATTATGATGAATACGAATGGTCTAATCTAAGAACTACTAACAAAGGAGGACCCAACTCAAAAGCATGTGTATCTAAGAAAACATAATTGTTTTGTAGGTGAGCCTAAGATCCTATGATGACACTGGAATGTGGTGTTTATATGGTGGATGCTTTAGGCATATGATGGGAGATGAAAGTCAATTCATCTTATTTGAGCGTAAAAGAAATGGAAGTGTTAGTTTTAGAGACAACCAAAAAGGCAAGATTGTGGGTTGTGGTACTGTTGGTATCTTTCCTTCAATAGAAGAGGTTTCTCTAGTCAAAGAACTCAAGTTCAACTTGCTTAGTGTAAACCAGCTATGTGGCAAAGGTAGGAAGGTTACATTCAACTCAGTAGGTTGCTCAGTTATTGACTGTAAGACTGACTCAACTATACTCTTTTCTCCTAGAATTAATAATGTGTATATGATTGATTTATCCCTAAGCTCCAATAATGTTTATCTTGTATCTAAGGAGGATAATTCATGGCTTTGGCATAGAAGGTTGGGTCATATGAATATGAACCTTCTTTCCAAACTAGTTAAAAAGCTACTAGTTGTGAGTTTACCCAATATTAGATTTGAGAAGGATAGACTTTGCTTAGCTTGCCAGCTCGGTAAGCAGGTTAAGAAATCATTTAGATTAATTAATAATGTAGTAACTAAGAGACTGTTGGAGCTCCTCCACCTAGATCTATTCGGCCCAGTTCAACCTATGAGCATGGGTGGAAAGTGATTCTCGTTGGTGGTTGTGGATGACTTTACGAGATTCACTTGGGTTGTCTTGTTGAGTAGTAAAGACGAAACCTTTGAATCTATTGTCAAACTCAATAATCAGATAATGAACGAACTAAGAACTAAAATCAGTAGAATTTGAAGTGATCATAGAAGTGAATTCGAGAACTTTCATTTCGAAGAATTCTATTCAGCACATGGTAGTGATCACAATTTTTCTTCTCCTTATACTCCTCAACAAAATGGGGTTGTAGAAAGGAAGAGCATAAGCATTGTTGAAATGGCTCGATCCATGTTGAGTGATAACAATCTACCAAAGTACTTATGGGGAGAAGTTGTTAACACAACCTATTATATCTTGAATGAGGTTTTAATTCACCCAATTCTTGAGAAGACACCCTATGAGCTTTGGAGAGGGCTCAAGCTTAAGATTGGTCATCAGATCATTTGGCTGTAGGTGCTTTATTCTTAAAACCAAGGAGCAGCTAGGTACGTTTGATCCAAAGGTTGATTAAAGGTATCTTTCTGGGATACTCAACTAACAAAAGGGCATATATAGATTACATGTCAAGAGAACCAGCCTATTAGAGGAGTCTATACATGTAGATTTCGACAAAGCTAACTATGCAGAAAGATGACCATATGATGAAGATGAAGGAGTAACTCAACAAGAAAATCCACTCAGGATGCCACTCTCTATGCTTCCCAACCCAGCACAATAACCTAAAGAAGAGGAAGTTAAAGAAGACGAAGATCTTTCTATCAACTTCAACGAAGGAGAAGATCAAGCTCAGCCTCAACAACTAAATGCTGAACCTCCAATTGTAGATCCGAGTCTCCCAAGAGAGATTAGGACACATCATAATCACCCACTCGAAAGTATTTTTGATAATGTTCATAATCCCGTGATAATGCGAGGTTAGCTTAGTACGATGATGAGCCATCCAACTTTCATCTCATTGATTGAACCAAGAAGTTCGAAGATGCCGAATGAGATGATTATTAGATGATCGCGATGTAAGAGGAGTTGGATTAGTTCAAGCGCAATGATGTTTGGGATTTAGTTCCGAAGCCCAAAGGAAAATCAATCATCGGTACCAAATGAGTTTTGAAGAATAAGCTTGATTAAGATGGCTTTGTTGTAAGGAACAAGGTCAAGCTTGTCACTCAAGGATACAATCAGCAAGAAGGCATCGATTATGATGAAACTCATGCTCCTGTATCTCAGCTTGAAGAAATTCGAATCCTATGTGCTTTCGCATCTCATATGAACTTCAATTGTTTCAAATGGATGTTAAAAGTGCATTCCTGGATGGATTCATTCAAGAGAAAGTTTATGTGCGCCAGCCTCCAGGGTTTGAAGATCTAAAGAATCCTGAGCACGTCTTCAAATTGACGAAAGCTCTCTACGGATAGAAGCAGGCTCTAAGAGCTTGGTATGAGAGGCTAACAAATTTCCTTATCAGTAAAGGCTATGAAAGAGGGAAAGCAGATACAACTCTGTTGTGAGCGGCCGACATTTTAAACCCGGCGAAGCGGGCCGAGAGACTCTAATCGAGAGCTTTGCATTAAAGTTCGGTATTGGAAAAAATAATTTATTGTGTTATATTAAAATGAAATAATTAAATTATACAAAACTACTATGTACATAATTATATAAAAATAAAATAAAGAGAAATTTGTTTTCAAACTAAAGTAAACGAAAACAGTAAACACAAATTGATTTTAGGAAATAAATTTGAAAAAGAATATTAAGATAACAGTGACGCAAAGCAGTGAACCATTAATTGGAATTAATACAAACAAAATTTCCAAAAGAAAAGAAAGTAAACAAATCAGGTTTGATACTGTACACAAATTGACTTCAAAAATTAAGTTTTGTACTACAACAAAACTAAAGCAATTAACATTGATAAAAGCAATCTGTAAGTAATAGTATGAAAATAAAAAAAAATAAAAATAAAATATCTTATATTAAAATTAAAACGGAATTAGAAAACACCATTTAAGAAGAATAAGGTCATGTTCTCTTCACCTTCAATTTGGTTAAGTTTAACTTAAGTTAAGTTAAGTTCAGGTTCATTAAGTTCAGTTAAGTTCAGTTAAGTTCTATTAAATTCAGTTCAGGTCCATAAATTTTAATTTTAATAATGATTATTCTAATTAATCTTTAGTAAAAATTAACAGTAATAATAATAAAAAGAAGAACAATGATAAAAATATTAATATTGAAAAATAATTATTATTATTTAATGTAGTTAATGTTGATTATAAATATAGTAAAATTAATTTTTAAATAGTGATAATTATTGATGTTATTGATATAATAATAGTATTAATGTAATTATAATATAATAATATTTTTATTTATAAGCATAGTATTAATTAATTAGAAAATGTGATATGGGATAATAAAATAAAATTATTTATTAATTAAAACATTTATTACGTTTTTGTAATCCAATAATAAGTGATAATTTGAATCCAAACTACAAAATATTATAATAATTAAAATTAGTTCACGTGTAATTATAATAATAATTATTATTTGAATAACAAAATTTTAATTAAATGAATTTAGTTATTATAAATTTTTTTATTATTAATGATATTAAAATTTTTTTATTAATTATTTTATATTGGTAGTTATGAATAATATTATTTATAATGATTATTAATTATATATTTATTTTATATTTACTGGGTTTTACTAGTATTTTAATAATTAATATATTTATTATTAAGTTCAATTATGTTCAGGCTCATTAATTTCAGTTTAGTTTAGTTCAGTGCAGTTAAGTTAAGTTAAGTTCAGTTAAGTTCATTTCAGGTTCATTAAGTTCAGTTCAGTTCCGTTAAGTTCAGTTAAATTAAGTTCAGTTAAGTTCAATTCAGTTCAGGTTTCAGAAGTTGAAGAGAACAAGGCCTAAGAGTCGCCACCCGGTTTAGCTCTAACAAGAAATTCTGTATAACCAATCCGACTAGGATTACTATACCTATTAAATAGAGATTCTAAGTCCGGACAAAGCATTTGCTAATCTACTTAGTTCAAATTATAAGTTTCAAATATATGATGCCATTTTATATATTTTTATGCCGATTTTCATTTTAACACCATCTTAATTTTTATATGCTCATACAATGAAATAAAGCAAGAAAATAAATAATACAAACATCCAAAGCAGAAAAATAAAGAAAAGAAAGTAAAGGGATTACAATTGCCTAATTATAAAGAATCTAAGAAATTAAATAAAATTACGTAAAATAGGGGATTTGCAAATAGGCTTGATTTGAGATTAAAGTGAATCTCAAATCCTAACTTCATGAGAAACTCTATTAATTACATTACAAAACTCAATTAAACTATCAAAATAGTAATAAAAAATGCGATAATATTGGAATGCAATGAAATTTTATAAAAGTAACATATAAAATGAAAACTAGAATTAATTATTACCCTCAGACAGATGGTTCCAGGATGCTTTGATTTGACTATGAGAACTTTGATCAACCAATAGTAAAAAAATTTCTATTTGTGAAACAAGAAAATCTCTTTCTAACAAATAAAATCAAACACGAAAATTCTCTAAAATAGAAAACTCTTCACCAAAAAACTCCCCCCTAATGCAGAATTTTAAAGGCCTAAGGTTTAATTTTCAGCAAAATTAAAAATTGAAAGAAATTTAAACCTAAATTACTAATTATACTAATTAGAGAAATGAATAATTGAATAATTGGAACATATTTCCGTATTGCTAAAAAAATCAATTTCTACCACTTTTACCGTCATTAGTCTTGATTAACAATTTCCTTCCTTTTCATTTTCATTTATTTCCTTTTGTCATGTATTTTTTGAATCAAATCAAAAAAATTAAGACTATTTAATTTATTTCAAAACCAAAAAATTACTAAAATAAAAATAATGTAAGTCAAAGTCAAAAAGTAAGCTACATTAAAAAATCTAAAAAAATTATAAAAATAGAAATGAAACATTTTTATTTAAACTTAGTTGTTGAAAGTCTCCACAAGTCCAAAAGTCATCTTGGTAATACATCTAAGGCAAAATTTCATCATCAAGCTGGGCGGACAGTGCTCACTTTTGCCCATCATGTGTAGAATCCCAAAGATCTGAATCAAAGGGATTTTATCATACATGAAATGAGCACAGTGAGCTGAAAACAAAAGTGAGAAGTGTGTGCAATAATTTACACGGGGATAAAAAAAGAGAAATTGGCAATTTGCCTTTGAAATTTATTGAGTTTAATGATTTACATTGGCTCAATGGCTAGTCGGATGACATTGGCTCAATAGCTAGTCGGATGACACTGGCTCGATGGCACATCAGTGGCATTGGCTCGATGGCTTGTCAAGTGACATTGGCTCGATGGCTCGTCTTGTGACATTGGCTCGATGGAGCGTCGGGTGACATTGGCTTGATAGCTCGTCGGGTGACATTGGCTCGATGGCAAGTCGGATGACATTGGCTTGATTGATCATCAAATGACATTGGCTCGATGGCACGTCGGGTGACATTGGCTCGATGGATCCTCGGATGACATTAGCTCGATGGCGTGTTAGGTAACATTGGCTCGATGGCTTATCGGGTGACATTGGCTCGATGGCTCATCAGGTGACATTTTCTTGATGGCTCATCAGGTAACATTAACTTGATGGCTCGTCAAATGACATTGGCTCAATGGCACGTCGGGTGACATTGGCTCAATGGCACGTCAGGTGACATTGGCTCGATGACTCGTCAGGTGACATTGGCTACATAGCTCTTCGGGTGACATTGGCTTAATAGCGCGTCAGATGACATTAGCTCGATGGCATGTCAAATATATTGTGTTTAGATGGTGACATGAGCTCAATGGCATGTCAAGTGACATTGGATATTTGGTGCGTTTGGTGACATCGGCTCGATGGCGCGTCAGGTGACATTGGCATGATTGCTCATCGGGTGACATTGGCTCGATAGCTCATCAGCTGACATTGGCTCAATGGCACATCAAGTATAGGATTTGATGTGATTTTGAGTGGTAATGGAAAATAGTTTATGTTCCTTGACCGATAGTTTTGGAAACAAAGTTTTTTGCCCCTTCAATCAAGAACATAATTTGTAGAGAAGTTGGTACTTTGGTGGTTTTTCCCTGTGAAAATCGTACTTTTCAAAAATTTTGGGTCCGTCCGATTTTGAAAACAACTTTTTAAAGCATACAAGAAAGCGTAGATATAGCATACCCATTTGGGGCCCTTACTAGCCATGTTTTGAGCAAGGTGAATGTATAAATGACATATGATTTGGGTGGAGAGTCTCTCTTATGCATAGATTCTCGTCCATACCCTTGAATATTGCCTCATTTCTTTAATTTCTCAAGATGTGAGCGCTTGATAAGTGAGACTCCATTTGTTTCTACAATGTAAAAATGTGACAAATGTGATGCATGCTCAAATGTATGAATGGGTGTAATATGATGAAGAAAATAAGTTTCTTATTGTCATTTGGAGGGATTGATCGCCTAGCTCCAAGTTGAGAACTGTCACCATCATGGGAAGATGAGCAATGTCAGTCCATGGATCATCATATTCAGAGTTGGCTAGATGGGTAGAAAGATCAGTACTAGGTGCCATAATATATGCGCTTGGAAGATGGAAGCTTGAACTTTTAGATGAACTACCTTTTCGGTTTTCAATCCATCATAATTGTCTTAACTTTTTATTAGAGTTGTCATGTGATATTTCAACTCAACAAACCCTTATTATTACCCTAACTTTTGCATAAACTACCCTTTCAGGTTTTCAGCTTATTAGATCATAATTTTCTTAACTTTTTCTTAGAGCTGTCATGTGATATTTAAACTCAACAGACCCTTATTATTACCCTAACTTTTTCATAAACTGCCCTTTCAGGTTTTCAGCTTATCGAGTTACCTTAATTTTTGCTTGAACCACCCTTTCGGGTTTTCAATTCAACAGGCTTTTATTCCTATTTTTGCGTGAACCACCCTTACGGGTTTCCAATTCATCAGATATATTTTTTTCTCTTTATTTTATTTTGTTTTATTGTTATTATTGTTTCTTATTTTAATGAACTTTTTATGATAAAGCAAAATCCCCCACGTGACATTGACTAGACGTTTCCATGTATACATCATCACACTCATGCAAAGTTTCAGCAATGATGATTCTTTCATTAATGAAATTAAACAAGGTACATTTTGACATGGTATTCATTTTGAATAATATTTTTTGCTATCTTAATTTTTGCTCGGATTTCCTTTTCAGGTTTTCAATCCGCTAGATAATTTTTTGTGTTTATTATTCTTTGTTGCCATTTATTTTCTCACCAAGTCACCCTTACAAATTCTGCCAGGCCTTTTTTTATATGTAGTAGCGCTTGATCCGATCTTGGTTGATGGGATTGACAAATTTATTTCTGTCCATATCCATAATCTTTGCTACCCCTTTACTAAGCACCTTTTTCACCACATACGAGCCTTCCCAATTAGGATGAAACTTGCTTATAACATCGATATTGCTTTGCCTCATTTGCTTTAAGATCAAATCCCCCGCTTTTAGTGAATGTTTATGTGGTTTTACCTACTACTGTACGCTCTGGCCATGTGTTACTGATACATTTGCAGATGATCTAAAGCCTTCAATCTCTTCTCGTCAATCAAGTTTAGATGTTCATACCTTGCTCATGCCCAATGTGACTCAGATAATCATGCTTTTAAAGATACTCGAAGTGATCAAACCTCAAATTCAACCGGTAATATAGCCTCCATACCATAAACTAGAGAGAAAGGTGTTTGGTCAGTTAGAGTTCTTATTCTAGTTTTGTATCCTAATAAAGCAAATGTTAATTTATCAACCCAATTACTGTAAGTGGATACCATCTTGGATAAAATTCTCTTTAGCGACTTGTTTGTGGCCTCTACTGAACCATTAGCTTACTGTTTATACGGCAAGGACCTATAATGCTTAATCCCATGCTTCTCAATTAGCTCAGTTTTTACCCCTTGAAACTCGACCCCATTATTAGACACAATGTGGTGTGAGATGCCATATGTGCAAATATCTATTTTTCAATGAACTTAACCATCTTCTTAGCTGTGATATTAGTATAAGACTCAGCTTCCACCCACTTTGAGAAGTAATCCACCGATACAACAATAAATCTATGCCCTTTTATGGATGATGGTTCAATTTCTCCAATAATATCTATCCCTCATGCCGAGAAAGGCCAAGGAGTAGATAGGTTTTGAAGTTTTGTCAGAGGTAAATGACTAATGTCACAGTAGATTTGGCATTCATGATATTTCTTGACTTCCTTAATGCAATCTACGATGAGTGTGAGCCAGAAATAACCTATTCGTTGAATTTTCTTAGTAAGAGCCAAACCATTCATGTGGGGATCGCACGAACCTGCATGTACTTGTCGCATTATCTAAAAGCTTCATTTTCTATCAAGCATCTAAGTAACAACCCACTACTTGACCTTTTGAACAAATTCATATCCACCAACCTGAACTATATAGCTAAATTCCTTAAAGATGTGTGATCAACTATGTCTACTTCGTGAGGATATTGCCCAGTCTTCAAGAACTTCACAATGTCTGAATACCATGGTTTCTCTCCCATGTCTATTACTCCTATAAATGCTTTTCAGTAAAAAAGAACCTTTGATGATTCCAAGATTATTAGCTGAATTGGTTGCTTTTGAGGACCTTCCCACATAGACGTGAGAGTTGCTAAAGAACCTACCATTTGATTATCTTCTCTTAGGACATGCTTAAACTCACACTTCCTAAACATAGTTACTAGTGCCTGAACAGTTTCCAAATAAGGGCAAAGCGATTCTTCCTTTATCTCCCAATCTCCTACCACTTGCCTAATGATTAGAGATGAATCTCAAATTACTATTACTTCATTTGCCCCTATAATTCAAAGAGCTACCAAACCAAAGAGACATGCTTCATATTCTGCCCCATTATTAGTGACGTGGAATTTAAATAGTTTAGATAATGGTATGACTTCATTATCTAGTGAGACGATTATTACTCCAAGGCTTGCTCCCTTTTCTGTTCACAGCACCATCAAAGTATAATGTCCATCTACACGTTTCCTCCTCGATTATAGCAAGTTGTTAATTTGGAAATTCCAATTTCTCTACATAGTCTGAGTCAATGGGTTGGTTAGCAAGAAATTCTACAACGGCCCACCCTTTGATAACCTTCTTCGTTATATATTCAATGTCAAACTCTAATAACAATAATAAGCACTGAGAAAAAAATTTTTCCAGGGTAGGAGCTTCACACAAATACTTTATCGGATCAACCTTCAAAACCACTTTTATCCTATTAGATTAGAAATAGTATCTCAACTTTTTAATCAACCATACCATAATGGAACAAGTCTTTTCCACTATGGTATAGGGAGACTCGTAGTTAAGTAACTTCTTGCTGAGATAATATATCGCATGCTCTCCCATGTCTTCTTGTTCGTGTAACAGCATAGCTCCAATTGAGGTCTCCTCAATTACCAAGTATAAAATTAGAGGTTTTCCTGGTGATGGGGGTACTAATACTAGTGAATTCACTAGGTAGGCCCTAATATTATCGAATGTAACTTGGCATTGGTCATTCCATTCAATTGGTTATAGTTTCCTCAATAGCTTAAATATTGGCTCACAAACAATGGTAAGACAGGTAATGAAAACATGCTACAATGATAAAAAAAATGATCTAACTTCTTTTTTTTGGTATTGGCATCTCTCGGAAGGCTTTGATCTTTTCTGGGTCCATTTCTATCTCTCTCTGACTCACAATATGACCAACAATTTCCCAGATGTAACTCTAAAGACACATTTCTTGGGGTTCAGTCAAAGATTATACTTTTCATTTCTAGTTAGAAATCTATCCAAGGTGGTTGGGTGCTCCTCTCAGGTCATCGACTTTACTAACATATCATCCACATATACTTCTACCTCCTTATGAATCATATAATATAATAATGCAATCACTGGGTGTTGATAAGTGGCCCCAGCATTCTTCAACCCAAATGGCATTACCATGTAGCAATAAACACCCCATTCTGTGATGAAAGTCATCTTCACCTTATCAATGACATTCATCAAAATCTAATTATACCCCAAAAATCCATCCATGATAGGGTACATGGCAGCTCCAGCAGCCTTATCAACACAAACCCTTACATTTCCATCATTCTTTACTATTGGCACCACATTTGCAACCCACTCTGGATATTCTACTACCTCAAGAAACTTGGCTTTAATCTGCTTTGCAATTTCCATCTTCACCTTCTCTACCCATTCTGGTATGAGATGCCTGAGCTTTTGTTTAACCGGCTTGAATTTAGGATCCTTAGGAATTCAATGTTCTGCTATCTCTCTATCTACCTCCGGCATGTCATCATATGACCAAGAAACACTGCTACGTGTTTTTGTAAAATTCTTTCCATCTCTCTTTTTTTGACAAAAGTGAGGTCATTCGAAATGGATACCATTTCAGGATTTTTCAGATGTACCTAAATTAATTTCATATAGTGTAAAATTATGTATGCTAAAAATATTGCATGAATGTTCACATGCCTGAATGGACCCATTAGGATCAATGTCACACAAGTAGGAAAAAGATGATTTCACTCTATTGATAGCTTCATAAGCAACATTGTTTACATAAAAAATTGAAGAAACAGATACAAAAAAATCACTTTCATCCTCCACATGTGGAGGGTCTTCTTTGGTAATAATAACAACATCCATTTCCTCTATCAGCATCTTGTCCAAGTCTTGTTTGAGCACTTTCTGCTTCTCCTCAAGTAGTTCCTCTCCAATCTTAGCTTTGCCTTTAATCATGATCTTTGTAAGCTCTGCGATAGAATTTCCAACCATGTCAATTGAGATCATTACTTTCTCCATTTTTTCCTTTTGATCTTTCATCCCCTTCTTCATAAGAATAGACAAATCTGTAGAGGTGGATTCGATGGCAACTTCAATCTCCTCATCATGTCCCTCTTCTTCAATCATCATCGGATCTTCTCCATCCTTCATAGCATTAAGAGCTGGCTCTCCTAAGTCTATAGGATGAACTTCCCTCTCTTCAGACCATAACATGCTTGTTATAGGTCCGTTATCTCTTCAGACCACATCATCATAAATCTCAATTCCAGGCACTTGCACCCCATCAAACCCCATAGGTTTCGGATCCCCTTTATAGTTCTCTTCAGTCATACAGACTAAAGTTTCAACCAAATTATGATTGTAAGACATTGAATATCCCTTGGGCTTCCCCTTATATCCAATTCCATGCGAACGTGTCTCTCTAAGCTGAGTGTTAAAATTGGCATACTTTGCTCCTTCGCACGTAGGCCCTTTCCCGGTGTATATTTCTGCTTCGCCATATACTTGTTCAACCATTCAGGAAATTCAATCTCTTTTCCAACATACTTGTTACTAATCATAGCCACTTGAAACTGAGTCATAGGTTGTTCACAAGCCCCTAAAGCAGCCGCCACTGATTCCTCATCAACTTCTAGAGTGATTATCTTTCCATTTCAAGTAAAGGCTTATAGATCATCTCTCCCCCGATGAATGCAAAAACTTCTTGAGAAGAAGCTAGAGGTGTGACTTCCATCTCTATTAATTTTCTCGCAACTACAGCATGGTGTTATTTTGACGATTAACACATTCCATATGCTTATTTTTATAGGTGTGGATTTTAGTTGTTCAACCATAGAATCCACTTCTTCAATGTTGACTGGAGGAGTCACTGGTGTTGGTGAGATAGTTTTCCTAACTTCGCTCCCTCGTTGGGTTAGATTGTTAGGTTGGTAGACTCTCTCACTATGGGTGATATTCAAAACAACCCCCTCTTTAGTAAGGCATGTGCACTCCCTAGTCTTTACTGGTCATAAAGGTTATAACTCCATTTCTTCTTGCACAAACTCATTAAAATCCTCATCTAGTTGTATCATACTCAAGTCAATTGGCTTAGCCTTGTTCTTCATTCTTGGACCCCTTGGTGGGAGTTAGATTGTACTCAAATTAATTAGCTTTCTTTTAACAACCACACCCGACAAATCTTCCACCTTTACCTCCTTATTTGTCGCTTCCTAAGTAGTTAGTGTCTTCACCGAAGGATTTTCCTTGAAGATTTGGGTGAATATGAAATTAGTTGGTAGTCCATACTATACCATATTTACCCTACCTCCAAAGTTAGGGAAAGGGTTATTTTATGTGCTTGACTTTTGAATCAGTTCTTCTAACATTCCATCCGTAATAAGTTTCTTAATATTTTTCAACAAGGTGACACACTCATTGGTACAATGTCCCTTATTCACATGGTATACACAAAAGTTATCCCTATCTTTCAGTGCGGGAGGAATATAAGTCTTCAAATTCATTAAGAAACCTTGTCTCCTACATTTAGTAAAGAGTTGAGCCAAGGATTCAGTCCATGAAGAGATTGGAACTGCTAGGACTTGTTGAGTACAGATATCACATCTACTTGCCTCACAATCAATGGAGGTTTACTAGAAGTCCTATAGTTTGGCGCATTAGTTCCTCCATTCTTATACATAGTGAAGTAAATCTTCTCTCCTATATGCTTCTCATTTGCTCTTCCTCATCATACTTCTCAATTATTTTTGCGTACTCAAGAACCTCAACAAAAGAATTGAACTTATTCATCTTCATATGATCCCTATAATGCTGATTACATCCCTCAACCAACTAAACAACCAACGCTTCCACTTTAGGAGGACCATCTATCAAAACTTGGATAACCATCCACCTCTTGTAATACACTAGAAATGACTCATTTAATTTCTTTCTAACCCTCTCAAGATCTTGCAGTGTAGTTTCCATTTGGTTATTAGACGCATACTGCTTCAGAAATTCTTCACTTAGCTTCTCCTAATCGGTTTTTGTTTGCAAGGTTTTTGGCTATACTTGTTCCGAACGACTTATCCTCGGCAATGGCGCCAAAAACTTTTTCGCTAATTTTTACTCTGAGGATTTATATTTTATAAAGAAGCCAAAAACCTTATCTCCCACTTTCCTACCGATAAGATAAGAGTTCAAAATACGAACAAGTGTTGTCAATATCACTTATCTAAATAGAAAAATGGTAACCACTGCAAGTATATAGTTACAATGTAGTTTTAAAAGATATCGATCCCATAAGGAAGGAATTAGTTCTAAAGATTAATAAGAGGAATGGAACAAAAGAAAATAATGTAATTTATTTTGGAGGATTGGAATGATGGATGGATAGACAAATGTATGAAAGATTATAGAAGATAAAAAGTATATAGATATTCCCTACAAACAAGTATAGCAAAGAAAACATGCAAAATCATCAAAGATAGTATGTACACTAGATTAATTTAACTAATTCGGTTCTAGACACTCAATTCAATTATTCACCGTAAAACAACACATGAAATGAATCTTCTAAATCTAGTGCAAACGAATTAAGACGATTATATAAACTTGGATAACAATATTACTATGCTTAGTATGGGTCACTCTCACATAGCCACATTTAGCAACTTACCATTCAAAAAATGTTGGCTCACTAAACAGCGTTATAATCACAGATCCAGTGATTATACACAATCTCGTTAACCTCGAAACTACTCTTAAAGTTAACTCAAAAGCATATAACTTAATTAATATAAAAGACTCAACATGAAATACACATTATGACACATAGACATATCATAAACTTCAAAATAGAAAGTATAAGTAGAAAGCAAAGCAAAATTGTAAGGTATGCAAGTGAAAGCTAAAGTTAATCAAACCGTATCCACTCTTTAATGGGAGTCATCAACTCCCGTAATTCCTGTGTCTGCTTTGAATTCGGTCTCGACTCATACAGAACCTAGGATGCTATTCTTTGTGAATAGTGAATAAACAAATATTGAAGAATGAAAACTTTTATTGATAAGTGATTTGCAATTACACTTATACAACAATCGCTCGAATATGTAGAGAAATCTAGTGATCGAAATAAAGTTCGAATTACTTATACATTTTCTCGCTAACACTTATGAACGTAGCAAAATCTAGATATTTTTACTTTATATCTATGTATACACTATGCACTATGACACACACATAATCACTCTCCATGAAATTTATGAGTTTGGAGCCCTATTTATAGAGTACGAAGGGTTGCGTTTATCCAAACGAGGAGTTGTGTCCATTGGTGAAAGATTGCATCACTTCATTGTGATTGGGTGAAAGGTCTTATCCTTATCCACAATGGAAAGGCACCTTTTCATGATTAGTTGAGTTCCAAAAGGTGTCTTTTCTGTTGGTAGTTGATGGCGATTGATCCTTCTTATCCAGTGGTTGAAAGAAGAGAAGAGTTGACCAAAAAACCGTCAAGGTCACGACCGCGAATGATTGTCGCGACCATGTATACTTGGTTGGCAACTTTCTGTTGTGAAAGCTAACAAGTCATGACCACGATATGTGTGTCACAATAGTGACATGCCTTTTCACATGATTCCTTTTTGCGATTTCTACCGATCTTTGACGTCTTCGATCCTTTGCCAAAACCTCAAGTTCCAAGCATCTTTTTGCACCTTTTTCACTCTTTTTTCATAGATTTCTAACTTTAATCATTTTACTTCCAAGATTTACCTAGTACCTGCATTTGCATAAAAAACAACTACATACCACGTGAAATCTTTTATATGAAGTATAAAAATGACTCAAACTATAGTGTTTAATGTGTAATATTATCATGATAACAAGTGTAATTATACACTTATCAATCTTAACATCATAAGACAATTTCATATACCACTTTACCGCTGCATCCCTTAAAGTAGCAAGGAACATGTTTAGGATGTGAGCATCTCCAATTCCCAAGCTCAACATAATGCGGAAAAAATATTCAATATGAGCTTCAGGTGAACTGTCTCTAAAGTAAGGGGGAATATTAGGCATGTTAAACCCAACTAGCAATAAACCTATTATATTGCTTGAAAAATTGTTGGGTTTGGGATGTCTAATGGCATTAAGGCTTCTCATTTATATCATTGCCTCAATCTCACCATACTTCTCTCTAAACCTCCTATCAACTTCTACCTCCAGAGATGCGTCTATAGCCTTCTACTTACCTTGACAATTTCTACCATTCACATTGGTCAACATATCTTCTAATACTTCAAGATCATCCATTTGATCATCACAGCGGTGTAACCCATGTTGGATATTAGAAGGGCCTTCAAGATTAATATGATGACCATTATGATTATCTTGTGTTGAAACTTGTTTTGATGCTAGTGCAACACCAATCATATCCTTAAAATTATCCAAAGAGAGGAATTGTTTCATGGCATTAACCACAGCCTCATTGATCATTACTCTTTGGTGTTGTTCCTCCATTTCTTCAAGCATGAAATGATTATTATTTGGTAGAAGTGGCTAATCCTCTTCCCCATTTGATTCAGACTCCGATTCTAATTTAACCGATCCCGGTATTACAATGCCTATTTCAGGATGAGATATTCTTGCGAGATGCTTTAAGATTGCTTCCAAGCTACATATGATCATAAAAATTATTAGCAATGTTATGATGTGTGATATGTCCTTTAATGGGGTATATATACATGAGTGACATGTATGTATACATGAGTGACATGTATGTACGCATGGATGAATGAGTATATGTGTATGTATGCGTGTGGGGTGATTTGGTTATTTGATTGCCATAGACACTAACCTAGTTCAGTACTATGGAAATACCTAAGAGATTTAGGGCTATTTGGTTGCAATGACACTAGCCTAAGTTCGATACTCGGGAATTATTTAAGAGGTTTTGGGCTATTTGGTCACAATGACACTAGACTATGTTTGATACTTTGGAGGTATCTTAGAGGTTTTGGGCTATTTGGTCGCAATGACACTAGCCTAAGTTCGATACTCGAGAAGTAACAAAGAGGTTTTGGGCTATTTGGTCACATTGACACTAGCCTAAGTTCGATACTCCAGAAGTACTTGAGAGATTTAGGCTGTTTGGTCGCAATGACATTAGCCCAGGTTTGGTAAAGGTTGAGACAAAATATGAGAACGATCACAAGGATTTTTTTTATAAAAGACCTTTATAATAAGTATATATAAAAAAACACAACTCAATTCAATGTCATAGTTAGGACTAATTAAGAAATAAATAAACACAAAGTTCAAATCAAACCAATTTAAGGAATAAACGAAATAAATTATCACAAATAAGGTAAAACATCAACTAATAGATTTAAGATTAGTTTAGATCTCCCAATTCCTTTCTTCAAGCAGTGGAAGGACTTTAATTGTCGTTAACCAATCCTTTATGCTTTATAGTCTTCATGGGAAAAGTCGATGAATAATTTATATACTTAGACTGACGAGACTCCTTCTACTTCCGTAGGTAACTTTCAACCCAATTAGGATGGTACTTTGCATAAGAGGTGCTTGATGTAATGTTTAGGATTGTTTGGCACTTTCCAAATTGGCTTCTCAATCTCTTAGGATAATAGAAGGTCCAGTGAGTCAACCTAAACAACTGAACTCCATCTGAAGTTATGTTCTTGATCACTCATGAATATGCCACCAGGTATACACCCATTGAATTTGAGCATCTATAAGGCATTGAAACAAAGCCACCCACTCACGAACAGGCTGGGTGTTAAAATGGGCCGCTACATTCCTCCTCTAAAAGCAACTTGGATGACACTTAGGAAACTGAACATTAGGGATAGTCAATTGGTACAATTTCTCCATCAAACAAACTTGAAGGACCACTTTACTACCACCAAGCGTCTATGATTGTTCATTATGAATGGAACTAAGGTATATTAGTGTCTCGGCCAGAATCAGACCAATTGGAGAAACTTTCTCAGACAGTTGGAGGTAGAACAGAGACAAGTCAAAAGCTACAAATTCATGTATTGGTCTCACAAAATGTAACATCCAAATAGTAATAACTTCATCAAAGGAAGCCAACACATGTGTGAAGATGATGCAGATGTACATATCCTCAAGGCCATGTCTAGTTGAACACCCGGCAAGTCAGGAGAAGCGAATAATATCCTCCTCTCTTGTTGTGGGCTCAACCCAAGTAGGCGAATTGAGTGATGCTTACGATATGCATCGGCTTCTAGAATTGCCACCATAGTCCTTCTATTTAATGCAACGTTTAAGATAGAATTAAATTCCTCAAAGGTAGGACACAACTCTTGACATTCGAAAGGAAAAACATTCTCCATTAGATCCCAAAAGCATGCAGCAGATTGCAAAAAGGAAGAGCTTATATCAACACGAAAGTAGGTCTTCATGTTCCATAGCCTAGTTGGTTTCAATTTTCCCAGTCACTCATAGATAAATCTTCTAAGATAATCATGGAAGTGACCCTTAACAATATCCATAGTAGTCGACTAGAATAACCTAAAAAAACAAAACAAATGAACAAGTAGTGAGAGAAACAATATAAACATGTTAGAATACACACATTGTGAAATTTTTATTTTAAGCAACATATTGTGAACATGCAATGGGAAGTAACAATCAACAAAGAAAGTGTATTTTTTTAAGGCAACCTACGACAAATTACATGTGAACATATATAACATACATTAAAGAGTGAACAAATGACAAAGAAAGTATTCATGATTTTTTTGACATACATGCATACATACATTAAAGATTAAACAACTAACAAAGAAGTATTATTCATTTTTTTACATAGATAATATGTGAACATACATACATTAAGGAGTAAACAAAGAACAAAGAAATATTCATAAAATTTTTTTTGACATAGATAGCATGTGAACATACATACGTTAACGAGTAAATAAATAATCAAGAAGATATTATTCATTTTATCTACATGCATAACAAGTGAATTAATATACATTATGGAGTGAACAAATAGAAAAGAAAGTATTATTCATTTTTATATACGTGCATAATATGTGAACATACATACATTAAGGATTAAATAACAAAGAAGTATTCATAATGTTTTTTACATACATAACATGTTAACTTACGTACATTAAGTAGTAAACAAATATCAACGAAGTACTCATAATTTTTTTTGACATACATAACATGTGAACATACATACATTTAAAAGTAAACAAATAACAAAGAGGGAAAAATATTTTAGGCAACTTATATCATATATCATCTGAATATACAAAGGACAATAAAAAACATTCTTAGGGTGATTAAAGATCAATCAAGAGTTTTAAGGGTTGGCCTAAAAATTTAAAGTACCTAAAGCTTTTATGGTAAAAGAATTAAGAAACTGAATGTTTTTAGGGAAGATCTAAGGCATGTAGTACTTGTTAGTTTAACCTAAAGGAAGAATTGAAGTACTTAACACATTAGGGTTCCTTCGTGGTCATTTAAAGTCAAAGGTATCCTAATTTGAGTCTAACTAGACTAGAAAAAAATTATAGTGATGGGTATTAAAACACACAAATGGTATAGCTGCAAAAAAAAAGGTTAAAATCACACAAATGATGTATCCATAAGTAAAGCTGCATAAATAACAAATTGGTTAGCATGTGCATATAGTATGCTCTCCCTTCCACCCTTAACACCACGTGGTAAAAAAAGATGAGTGTCATGACTATCATAATAGCAAGCTCACTAAGCAATTAGATGAGTTGACTGCTGAGATAATAGCTTTAAAGGAGAAACAAGTTCCTCCTCCAACCAACAGTCCATCTTCGAGTGACTAAACTCACAATTATAAGAAGAAGAATTCCTCTAAAAAGAAAAAGTGAGCCAGCCCAAAGCGTGTGGCTTTTGTGGAAAAGCTGGACAAGCCACAATTCTCTGTAAGCATAAAAATGGTTATCATGACGAGTACGACCAATCTAATCTAAGCACTGCTAACAAAGGAGGATCCAACTCAAAAGCATGTGTACCTAAGAAAACGTAATTATTTGGCAGGTGAGCCTATGATCCGATGATGACACTGGAAAGTGGTATTTAGATGGTGGATGCTCTAGGCATATGATGGGAGATGAAAGTTAGTTCATCTCATTGGAGCGTAAAAGAAATGGAAGTGTTAGTATTATAAACAACCAAAAAGGCAAGATTATGGGTTGTGGCACTGTTGCTATCTCTCCTTCAATCGAAGAGCTTTCTCTGGTCAAATGACTCAAGTTCAACTTCCTTAGTGTAACCCTGCTGTGTGACAAAGGTAGGAAGGCTACATTTGACTTAGTAAGTTGCACAGTTATTAACTGTAAGACTGACTCAACTATACTCTTTGCTTCTAGAATTAAAAATGTATATATGATTGATTTATCCATGGGTTCTACTAATGTTTATCTTGTATCTAAGGAGGATAATTCGTGGCTTTGGTACAGAAGGTTAGGTCATATAAATATGAACATTCTGTCTAAACTGGCCAAAAAGTAACTAGTTGTGGGTTTACCTAGTATTAGATTTGATAAGGATAGACTTTGCTCAGCTTGTTAGCTCGGTAAACAAGCTAAGAAATCATTTAGGTCAATTAATAACATAGTAACTAAGAGACTGTTGGAGCTCTTCCACCTAGATTTATTCGGCCCAATTCAACTAATAAGCATAGGTGGAAAATGATTCTTGTTTGTGGTTGTGGATGACTTCACGAGATTCACTTAGGTCTTCTTGTTGAGTAGTAAAGATAAAACCTTTGAATCTTTTTTCAAACTCAGGAATCGGATAATGAATGAACTAAGAACTAAAATTAGTAAAATCCGAAGTGATCATGGACGTAAATTCGAGAACTTTCATTCGAAGAATTTTGTTCAGCACATAGTATTAACCATAATTTTTCTTCTCCTTATACTCCTCAACAAAATGGGGTTGTAGAAAAGAAGAACAGAATCATAGTTGAAATGGCTCGATCCATGTTGAGTGATAACAATCTACCAAAGTACTTTTGGGGAGAAGCTATTAATATAGCCTGTTATATCTTAAATTTGGTTTTAATTTGCCAAATTCTTGAGAAGCAACCCTATGAGCGTTGGCTAGGGCACAAGCGTAAGATTGGTCATCTCAGATCATTTGGTTATCGGTGCTTTATTCTTAACACCAAGGAGCATCAAGGTAAGTTTGATCCAAACGCTGATGAAGGTATCTTTCTAGGATATTCAACTAAGAACATGACATATAGAATATATGTCAAGAGAACCAGCCTATTAGAGGAGTCTATGCATGTAGATTTCGATTAAACTAACCATGTAGAAAGATGACCATTTAATATAGATGAAGGAGTAACTCAGCAAAAATATCCACTCAAGATGCCACTTTCTGTGCTTTCCAACCCAGCACAAGAACCTGAAGAAGAGGAAGTCAAAGAAGACGAAGATCTTTCTATCAACTTCAATGAAGGAGAAGATCAAGCTCAGCCTCAACAACCAAATGCAAAACCTCCAATCATAGATCCTAGTCTGTTAAGAGATATTAGGACACATCGCAATCACCCACTCGAAAGTATTGTTGATGATGTTCATAATCTCGCGATGACGCGAGGTCAGCTTAGTAGGATGATGAGTAACCCAACTTTCATCTCATTGATTTAACCCAAGAAGTTCGGAGATGCCGAAGGAGATCATTATTGGATGATCACGATGTAAGAGGAGCTGGATCAGTTCAAGCGCAATGATGTTTGGGATCTAGTTGTGAAGCCCAAAGGAAAATCAATCATCTGTACCAAATGGGTTTTGAAGAACAAGCTTGATGAAGATGGCGATATTGTCAGTAACAAGGTCAGAGTTGTTGCTCAAGGCTACAATCAACAAGAAGGCATCGATTATGATGAAACTTATGTTCCTATAGCTTGGCTTGAAGTAATTCGAATCCTATGTGCTATCGCATCTCATATGAAGTTCAAATTGTTTCAAATGGATGTCAAAAGTGCATTCCTGAATGAAGTCATTCAAGAGGAAGTTTATGTGCGGCAACCTCCATGTTTTGAAGATCCAAAGAATCCTAAGCACATCTTCAAATTGAAGAAAGCTCTCTATGGATTGAAGCAGACTCTAAGAGTTTGGTATGAGAGGCTGACAAATTTCCTTATCAGTATAGGCTATGAAAGAGGAAAAGCAGATACGATTCTGTGGTGAGTGGACGACAATTTAAATGGGGCGAAGCGGGGCAGAGAGACTCTAATCGAGAGCTTCGCATTTAAAGTTTGGAATTGGAAAAAATAATTTATTATGTTACATTAAAATGAAATAATTAAATTATACAAAACTACTATGTACATGATTATATTAAAATAAAATGAAGAGAAATTTGATTTTCAAACTAAAGTAAACGAAGACAATAAACACAAACTGATTTTAAGGAAACAAAATTTGAAAAAAAAAATATTAAGATAATAGTAAAGGAAAGCAGTGAACCATTAATTGGATTTAAAACAAACAAAATTTACAAAAGAAAAGAAAGTGAACAAATCAGGTTTACTACTGTACAAAAATTGACTTAAAAAATTAATCTTCGTACTACGACAAAACTAAAGCAATTAACATTCATAAAAGCAATCTATACGTAAAAGGATGAAAATAAAAAAATAAAATTAAAATATCTTAAATTAAAACTTAAACGGAATCAGAAATCACCGTTTAAGAAAACGCCACCCGGTTTAGCTCTACCGGGAAATTCAGTATAGCCAACCCGACTAGAATTCCTATACCTATTAAACAAAGATTCATAAGTCCAGACAAAGTGTTTACTAATTTACTTAGTTCAAATTATTAATTTCAAATATATTATGCCTTTTTATCCATTTTTATACCTATTTTCATTTTTACACTACGTTAATTTTCATATGCTCATACAATAAAATAAAGCAAGAAAATAAATAATACAAACATCCAAAGTAGAAAAATAAATACAAGAAAATATTGGGATTAAAACTGCCTAATTACGAAAAATCTAAGAAATTAAATAAAATTGCTTAAAAAAAAAAGGCTTGCATATGAACTCGATTTTGAGATTAAAGTGAATTTCAAATCCTAACTTCATCAGAAACTCCATTAATCATCTTACAAAACTTAATTAAACCATCAAAATAGTCATAACGATGATATTGGAATGCAATGAAATATTTTAAAACCAATATATGAAATGAAAACTTAAATAAATTAGTTTTACCCTCAGGTTTACCTTTATGAGATGGTTCCAGGATGCTTAGATTTCGACTATGACAATTTTGAACAACCAATAAGAAAAAAAAGGTTCGTATTTGTGAAAAGAGAAAATATCTTATTAGCAAACAAAATCAAACACGAAAATTCTCTAAAATAGAAAAGTCTACACCAAAAAACTTCCCCGTTAATGCAGAATTTTAAAGGCCTATTTATAGGCTTAATTTTCAGCAAAATGAAAAATGGAAATAAATTAAAACCTAAAATACTAATTATACTAATTAGAGAAAGGAATAATTGAAAAAAACTGAATAAGTGGAACATATTTCCGAATTGCTAAAAAATCAATTTCTACTACTTTTAACAGTTTCCTTCCATTTCATTTTCATTTATTTCCTTTTGTCATGTATTTTTTTATTCAAATAAAAAAAATAAAGACTATTTGATTTATTTCAAAACCAAAAACGTTACTAAAATAAAAATAACCCTAGCCAACCGCCGCAATCCCCAACTACAGCAGCAGCCCACCGGAAACCAACCTCAGTTCAGCTACATCCCGCCCTAATAGACAACCCCCATCTTCCCTAAAACAGTCCACTTCCCCTAACCCAATCCCTGATAGGATATTGATACTTTAAGAATTCCAATTAGAATAGAATTCTATTACTGTAAGCATTGTACTTTACTTTAGTGTATATAGAATTCTATTACTGTAAGCATTGTACTTTACTTTTGTGTATATATTAATGCATATCTC
>CATIWQ010036274.1:0-31107 GCA_949673415.1 Euphorbia schlechtendalii
ACTTTATAAATTAATTATTTTGTCTATTTATTTGTTAATAAACAAAGTTATTCGTTATTAACGATAATAAATAATCAAATTTTAACATATTATTAATAATATTCTTAAATAATTTTTATTACTTACTATTTATTTTATTTATAATTAATATTTTTATTTTATTTTCTCATTTGAATAATGTGTGTGTGTGTATATATATATTACTTTAATAATATTTAAAATAATAAATAAACTGAAACTAAACTGAACTGAATGATACTGAACTGAACTAAACTGAACTAAACGGGCTGTTGAATAAGTTGAAAAGAACAGAGCCTAAAGCATGATACAAGTTATTAAATTAAATCATGTGACAAAAGATTAATATAGAAGTGCTACATTGTACTCTTCAGAAATTTGTTTTATTTTCAATACCAATTCAAGGCGGAATGGTTAAAACTGTTAATTTATTTTGATTTAGAGAGCTTTCTTAAAATAGAATATGCCAATTATACTACATATTATTGAAATAAAAGGAAAATAACAAGAGGCTACAAATTCATTAAAAGTAAGTTAGAATTTTAAAACAAAAAAGCTCATGATATGTAACAAAAAAAAGCCCGCCAAAATTTACAACAAATACCCCAAAATTTAACTCATCTCATAAATTTTCTCAATTGAATTGAAGCAGAATCAGGCTCAATTGCCCAAATGAAAGATGAAATTTAAGAATAACTAATAATCGAATAAGTACCTTAATGTTCAGCTATGTAGAATCCATTCTTGATCAATGAAATGTGAGGTCACAGCCATATAGCCTTACTTTTAGTTGGAAGCAGTCCACATATCAGTTGTTATTGCCACTCTCCACTCTCATTGTTCTTCGAAAAACATTAAGAGAAATCTTCTCATTGTTGTACATTACCAACACATTACTCCTTAATGTGTTCCTTGATATCATAATGAAGTCTCCATTAAAACTTTTAATGAAACTCCTAAAGCCAATGTGATCCTGATCGCAAGATTTTGACCATACTCGTTTCAATAGGCTTAAATTCGGTAACAATGCCAAAAACCTTGTTCCCCACTTCGCCAGCAATAAGATAAAAGTTCAAAATATGAACAGGTGTTGTCAATACCACTTATCAAATAGAAAAATGGTGACCACTGCAAGTATACAGTTTTGATATAGTTTTTAAAGATACCGATCCCACAAGGAAGGAATTCGGTTCTAAAGACCAGCTAGAATTACCGAACTAACGAAATACGATAATTTGTAGGGTTTGGATGGTTTGGTTGATAGGCTGATGAATAGACAAATGCATGAACAGACTAGAGAAAATGTAAAATATATAGATATTTCCTAAGAACAAGTTTAGTAGAGAAAATCATGCAAAATCATCAAAAATATTTCGTACACTAAATAACTTCAACAAATACGGTTCTAGACGCCCTAATATTCAATAATTCACCTAGAGCAACACATGAGATGACTTTTCTAAATCCAGGGTAAACGAATTATGACACTTATAAGAACCTGGATAACTATAATACTATGCTTAGTACGGGTCTCTCTCACATAACCATATTTAGCAAGTTACCACTTCAAAAATGTTGGCTCACCAAACAGTGTTATAATCACAGATCCAATGATTATACATAATCTTATTAACCTCGAAATCACTCTTAAAGTTAACTCAAAAGCATATAACTTGATTAATATAAATGATTGTAGAACCCAAGTTAATAGTACCTCACAGTAATCAAAAGTTTTGGTGATAGCAATCAATATGGGATAGTAAAAGTTAATTGAACACTAAGAATACTTTTACTTAGTGTAGGAAAAGCCAAATCTGTGCTGAGTACTATATAGTTTAAGTTATCATCACTCAGCTCATGCTGAGTTACTATATTACTTATCTAAAAGTTATTATTTTTGCGGCGCTGATAATTATCATGACACGTATGCTACTAACCACGTTTGTGAAGGAACAGAATATTCCCTTGTTATATTTCAGGAGAAAAAGGCACTGAAATTAAGAAAGATTCCTGTGATCCTCACAACATTAAACGTGGGAGTACAAAGTGTCAGAGATTCCTTATTTGAATCAGAGAATAAGGAATGATCCCGTGAATTATGTCATGTATCAGAGATCTCCGAGCACATCTCGCAACGTTATCAAAGTCATCCAATGGAAAGTCATCCAACGAAAAGACGCCACGTTTCCTAAAGCGCAAATCTCTCCAAGATCTAGAGTGCTTGAAGAAAAACGAGAATTTGGAAATGGAAACAAATCGTACCACAATGTTCAATTCCTATTTCTAAACATCCTGAAATCTATCTACAACGGGAAGATTCAAAAGATTAATTAAAATGAGAAATTGAAGGCCTGCGATATCCTCAAAGTTTGCAATGACTACTTCTTAGAGATTTACAGTATAAATAGAAGACTAAAGCAGACGTTCAAACTTGGTGAATCACCTTGAATTCTCTAAGAGCAAAACCTTGTGAAAATCTTCTCTACTTTTAAGAAATTCACTAGCAAGCAATAAGCAAACAATCAATATATCTATCAGTTTGTAATAGAGAGAATCACTCATAGGATTAACCTTGTAAGGATTCAAAGTATTATAAGTTGAATTTAGTTTGCTATATTCTATTTATCTTGAGTGTCAGTTTGGGAAGGGTACCCAAACTGAGTTTGAGCGGTAGTTAGAAAGGAGGAACTTTTTGTAATAGAGTCTACCCACTGTAAAGGCTTCTCCGCCTATTGAAGGGACGAACCACTAGTGGATTAAAGCTCAGAGATGGTATCCGGGGACTGGAGGTAGGCTAAGGACCGACCAGGATAAAATCTCAGGTGTAATCATTCTAACTCTAAGCAATTAACTTCATCAACTTCTTGCTCATTCATCTCTCTCATATCATTTATTTGCTTGTTATCCAACTCGCACTGAGTAATCCTTACTCAATTAAAGGTTGAAGATAAACTGTGCCAGCTGAGCTGAGCAGTTTATACGTTTTTATATCGCACTCAGCATGCATATAAAAACCATACTAAGTTAACTTTAATTGAAAAAGGTCTAAAAAGTAACCCAGTTAACACATTCACCCCCCTCTGCTATTGTTATCTACCAGTTTACAGACCAACAAGTGGTATCAGAGTAGTTGCTCAACTTTAAGACTAATCATCTTGAATCAGATCCTTAAATGGCATATAATAACTTTAGCTAGGGTTCTGGTCAGACAGTTCTTCTAAAGGAGGGAATGTCTATTACTAGACCTCATCTATTCGATGGTAATCACTATACGTTCTGGACGAATCGTATGAAGAACTTCATCCAGTCTCAAAGTATGTACGCCTGGCTCGCAATTGAGCTTAGCCCCAGAGTTCCTACTAAGGTGAGGAGCGGTGTGCGTGTACCTGTAGATCCAGAGGACTACAATGATGTTGATTTGAGGTTTCTCAAAGAGAATGCCATAGCTATTAATTTCTTACATTGTGCGCTTAATCTTACAGAATTTAACAGGGTCTCAAGTTGTGAAACAGTACAAGAAATATGGAAGAAGCTGGAGATTACCTACGAGGGGACAGACAAGGTCAAGGAGTCGAAGATAAATCTCATGCTGAGAGAGTATGAGATGTTCTCAATGGTTGCCAATGAAGGTATTCAGAGTATGAATACCTGATTCATTAATATTGTCAATGAACTAAAGCGACTTGGAAAGGAGTTCAACGAGGAAGAGCTGGTCAAGAAAATTCTCTTCATTCTCATAATAGAGTGGGATTTCAAGAAATGCGTAATCGAGAAAGCTCATGACCTAAAGACCAACAGCTATGATGAGTTAATAGGCACCCTGCTGACTCATGAGATGTTGTTGAGAAAGTACTCAGATGACTCCAAGAGAAATCGAGGTAAGGAAAGTAAAGCTATTGTTCTCAAATCAGACTCATCTGATGAGTCCACTAGCTGCGACTCTGATGAAGAAATGGCTCTTCTTACAAGGCGCTTCAATCGCTTTATAAAGAAGGAAGGGAAGTTCAATAGCATGAAGAAGTTTCCCAATAAAATTAAGTCAACTTAGCAGCGACGTGGAGCTGAGGAAGGACTAAGGAAAGAGCATAATAAGGACATTAAGTGCTTCGGGTGTGGAGAGAAAGATCACATCAAGTCAAGCTATCCAAAGGCAAAGAAGGACAGATTCAAGAAGAGATTCTCCAAGAAGAATGAAGCTCTTGCTGCTACTTGGAGTGATTCAGAAGAATCTTCATCTTCTGATGAAGAAGTCACTGATTCAGCCAATCTCTACTTGATGGCAATCAAAAGTCAAGGCGAAGGCTCAGCATCTACCTCCGGTAGAAATTTTTTCATTGTCAACTCTGAAGCTGAGCATGATAAAGGAAAAGCCCATCAAACTGATGTACATTCTAAATTCCCTTTGTCTATCGAAGAATTCACCTAGGGCCTCTTTGATGTTATGAAATTGACTAATAAATCGATGAAAAACATCAAAGAGATAGTGAGAAGTGTCTATCTAGAAGATGCCAATGCTTCCTTATCGCTTAATATCTGTTTTCTTCAATAAAAGGCTGAATATCAAGAGTGTGTTATCGGCAAGCTCACTAAGAAATTAGATGAGTTGACTGCTGAGATATCAGCATTGAAGAAGAAAGATGTTCCTCCTCCAGCCAACAATCAAATACTGAATAACCAAACTTGCAATTCAAAGAGGAAAAATTCATCTAAATAGGAGAAAGCTAGCCAGCCCAAGACAAAAATGGTGTGCAGTTTTTGGGGGAAAGCTGGATATGTCACAGTAATTTTTAGACATAAAAATGGTTATTATGACGAATATGATTGGACAAACATAAGCACTGCTAAAAAAGGAGGACCCGGCTCAAAAGCATAGGTACCTAAGAAAACTTAACTGTTTTGCAGGTGAGCCTTAGATCCACTAATGACTCTCAAATGTGGTATTTGGATAGCGGATGCTCAAGGCAAATGACAGGAGATGAAAGCCATTTCATCTCATTAGAATGTAAGAGAAATGGAAGTGTCAGTTTTGGAGACAACTAGAAAGGCAAGATTGCAGGTTACGGCACTATTGGCATCTCTCCCTCAATCGAAGACGTGTCTCTAGTCGAAGGACTAAAGTTCAACCTGCTCAGTGTAACCCAGCTCTACGACAAAGGCAGGAAGGTTATTTTCGACTCAGTAGGATGGTCAATAATTGACAGTAAGACTAACTTAACCATACTCTTTGCTCCTAGAACCAATAATGTTTATATGGTTGATTTATCCCCTGGCTCCACTAATGTGTGTCTCGTATCTAAGGAGGATAATGCGTGAATATGGTACAGAAGGTTGGGTCATATCAATATGAACATTCTGTCCAAACTGGCCAAAAAGTAATTAGTTGTGGGGTTACCCAGCATCAGTTTTAAAAAGGATAAACTCTACTCTGCTTGTCAGCTTGGTAAGCAAGTTAAGAAATTGTTTAGATCTATAAATCATGTAGTAATTAAGCGACCATTGGAGTTGCTACACCTAGACCTCTTCGGCCCAATTCAACCAATGAGTTTGGGTGGTAAGAGATTCACTCTAGTAGTTGTAGACAACTTCACGAGATTCACATGGGTAGTCTTACTGAGTAGAAAAGATGAGACTTATGAATCTTTTGTCAAGCTCAGTAATTGGATAATGAACGAACTAGGAGCTAAAATCCATAGATTTCGAAGTGATCATGGATGTGAATTCGAGAATTCCTATTTCGAAGAATTCTGTTCAGCGCATGGCATTGAGCACAACTTCCCTTCTCCTTATACTCCTCAACAAAATGAGGTTGTAGAAAGGAAGAATAGGACCATAGTTGAAATGGCTCGATCCATGCTGAGTGATAACAATCTACCAAAATACTTTTGGGGAGAAGTTGTTAACACAGCATGTTATATCTTGAATCGGGTTTTAATTCGTCCAACTCTTGAGTAAACTCCCTACGAGCTTTGGCGAGGGTGCAAGCCTAAGATTGGTTATCTCAGATCCTTTAGCTGTAGATGTTCTATTCTTAACACTAAAGAGCAATTAGGAAAGTTAAATCTGATGAAGGTATCTTTTTAGGATACTCAACTAACAGTAGGGCACATAGAATATATGTTAAGCGAACCGGCCTTTTAGAGGAGTCTATGAATGTAGATTTCTATAAAACTTACATTGCAGAAAGATGTCCAAATGAAGAAGATAGGGGAGCCACTCAGTTCTCAAATTAACTCTATACACCACAAACTAAGCTACCCAACTCAGCTCAGCTCAGGATCCCCCCGCTGAGGAAACCAAAGATGACGATGAAGATCTCTCAATCAACTTTAACGATGGCGAAGATCAACCCCACCTCAGCATCCAATTATCGATCCTCTAGTAGCTGATCTGAGTCTTCCAAGAGAGATTAGAGCCTATCGCAATCATCCACTTAATAGTATAGTCGATGATGTTCAACATCCAGTAATGACAAGAGGACAACTAAGCCATATGATGAGTCATCTAGCATTCATATCATTGATCGAACCCACACTACGCCATAGATGGCCTGTTGCAATGGAATCTGACTGGTGTTGCCTTAAAGTGTTGCAATTTTCATGAAAAAATCGATCTATTACAACACAATTGAAAAAATATTTGAGAAGTGATGTAATAGATATAAAAGTGTATAAAATTTACTTTTTTCGTAACACTTTTCACTTACTGTTGCTAAAAACACTAATGAATATTAAAAAGCTAACGGTAGGACATTCTCCCGCTTAGTTTTTTACAACAAATTAAAATAATAAAAGATAAAGGAAATTTATAAATTTTTTTAGAAAATCACTATATATAACATTTTCTCTTTCTTCGTCTCATTTTCCTCTTTATCATTGTAAAGCCGGATATCAAATCCCAAATCCCTAATAACATACAAGTTCCTGATCCTAATCTCTGCTCCATCCTCCTTCGTGGTCACTGTACCACCATCATTGCTCCATCCTTACTGTTCCGCTGCTAAAGCTTTAAATTCCCAAACCTAATTTTAGCAAATCGATAAGTCTAAGGGAGGAATAAGATGCTGCTTACAGAGATGCTCTTAAAGTAGATCAAGTATGTTGTTTCTTTTGTTTCTAGAATTTACGATAGTTCTTTTTGATTTCTTTCTTTAGCTAAAACTTACAGACATTGCGGTCCACTTTATGTTCTTTTTGTTGTTGTATTTTGAATATTAATTGGTCCCTTATGCTATAAGGAGAGGGAACGTAAAAAGAGAGAAGCTGCGGAAGCAAGAAGGAAATGCAAGGAGGTCGAACTTAAAAACTGATGTCTCAGCTCTATCTTTGGCAGCCCATACCGAAAATTTAAATATCATCAGGAAATTGCTGGTAATTTGTGTGATGTTTCAACTTTTTTTGTTCTCCTATTTCGATTTGTTTCAAATTTAAAAAATATGAAGAAGGAGCATTGGTCTGAGACCCTGAGTTCATTTTTTTGTAAATCAATGTTCATGTTTTGCTACTTTTAGTTGAAAACAACAACAACAAATAATAATTGCAAGATTACTTTGTTTCAGAATGAATTTAGCCATTGATGCATTAGTTTAGTTGTTTGATTTGATAAAATGTAACCAGATCAAGGTATAGTTAGTGTTTTAAATATTGAGCTAAGTAGCTGAAAGAAAATTTTTCTGGATATGTTTAGTCCATTACTAATACTATTATTGATTCCATATTAAAATGATTAACATGTTTGATTCTTCATCAGATTCTTTGATCCAAAAGTCCAATGCTTTCTAGTAGAGGAAGCTATCAGAATTGTTTATTAATTATTACAATATGGACTCAATAACTATCAATGCATGTCTTGTACATTAAGCATTAGAAACTATAGTTTTGGCTCTGAAAACTTTCTTGTTTTGTTTTGTTTTTTGTTTTGATTATAGAACAAAATTGTTGTTAAGGGCTTTCTGATACAATTCTTGTGTAATTTGAGTGGCAGATCATTGGAGTGATTTTAAACCGGCACGTGACGTTGCAAAAAAAGTGGTTGCTCTTGCTAAATTGTGGGAGGAGAAAGCCTTATCAATTGGCGTTGAATTGAAAAAGGACCTGATGTTACTTAGGTAAAATAACCACCCATTTACTATTTTATTTAGTTACTTTTCCTCAATAAGATAAATCTTTCTTGTTAGTTAGTTACTATTATACAATTCATGAATCTTTTTATTTTTGTTTGAATTGGATGTTTGAATATTTCATTACCAGAGAAATGTTTGGTTTGAAAAATAGGGATCTGATCTGATTAGATGGAGATCTTTTTTAAAATTTTTTTTTCTAAACTTGAGACATGGATGAAGATATAGTACCAGAAAACCTCAAGAAAAGGCTTGCTATTTCAATGAGAAGCATTCAATGGAGCTATGCAATTTTCTGGTTTATCTCAACTACAAATCTTGGGTAACTACCGCTTCTCCCCTGATTTTTGCTATAATTAGAAATGAAATGACGGTTTATTATCCAAATAAACAACAATAAAAATAAAGTTACGATCTTTTTCAGTGGGTCAGATGATAATTGAGCTAGAGTCTATCTTTTGTCTTTGGTCTTTACTATTAGTATTAGGCACGTGTGAGGGTTAGTTGAAGAAAATTTAATTTTAAAGATTTGAAATCAAATTTTCTAAAATCAATGAGATTTTGGGTTTTACCAACTGATTTGTACATTTAATTTCTTATTGGTTAACAAATGTGAAATTGTGTAGAGTATTGGAATGGGGAAGTGGGTATTACAATGGAGATATTAAGACAAGAAAAACAGTTCAATCCATAGAGCTAAATGCAGATGAATTGGGTTTATAGAGAAGTGAACAACTGAGAGAAGAACTGTTTGAATCATTATCAGAAGGTGAAGCAAATCCACAAGCTAGAAGGACTTATGCTACATTATCACCTGAAGATCTCATTGATACTGAATGGCATTACTTGGTTTGTATGTCTTTTGTGTTCAACATCGACCAAGGGTAATTAATCGTCTTCTTCGATCTTCATTTCCTAATTATTCAGATGTATTTTTATTTGTTGCTCTAAATATGGCTCATTCTTTCTCTGGATTGTTCATAGATTGCCAGGAAGAACTTTAGCAAGTAACAATTTTATTTGGTTATGCAATGCTCCTTTTGTTGATAACAAAGCGTTCACTTGTTCACTGCTGGCTAAGGTTGTAAATTGATTTCTGAAATATTTAATGAGCAATATTTCCCAATTTTCTGTTCTTCTTTCGAACTGTAGTTTGCTTTCCTTTCCTAGGAGGTGTTATAGAGCTTGGAGTAATTGAAATGGTATGTTGCGAATCGTCCCTTTAGTATTATGAGACTAATTTATTGATGTTTTCTGTAGGTAATGGAGGATCCAAGTTTGATTCAGCATGTTAAAACTTCATTCTTGGAGATTCCATATCCTATTGCAGTTACAAATAATGCGATAAACGACGAACAACTCGGTATTGCGTTTGATGATGACTTAATTGTAGGATGTGAAAACTTAGATGCGAAATGATTCATGAGGCGGCAAACCCTGCCTTACATGTAGCTGTTCTGGAAAAAGCTGATAAAATTAGGAGGAGAGGTAAAAATATCTTTTTTATATTGAATTCTTCTTATTTCTTGTTCTGATATTTTGTACTGCAACAAGTGACTCTGGTGTTTGTATATGTTCTTTTCATTTAAATTACTCTATCAGGTTAGTCAAAAAGTTAATAAATTCGTATTGGGGACTCAGATTTGTGTTCGATATATTTTTTCCCGCCTTAGAAATTTCTGTTGTTTGTTAGTTATGATACATCGGTCATTTTTTTTATTTGTTATTCTATATGCAAATGATTCATTGTCTTCTACTCGTATGCTAATATGCATCTGATTCATTATGTTTATATATACATGATCCATATGCAAGTAAATGTATGATCCATATGTATCATTTCTTGTTCTTACTTTGGTTTTCTTTTTTATAGGTAATGATTCCAACCTGGATTGAACAACATTAGGCACTACAATGCTTGAAGATAAACCATGGAAATGACAATGTTTCTTGTATGGAAATAGATCAAGATGTTTAGTTTAGGATATTTTAATTTTATATCATGTTACTTTTTTCACCTTTATTTTTTTCTAGATTTTCATACAATTACATATTATGTATTATAAAATATTTAATTTATATAAAATTCAATATATTTTTTGGTAGTATGACAATGTATTTAATAAAAAAAGTTATAATATTTTAGAATTGTGTTAAAATTGTGCATTCAAGTGCTTGGAAAATAGTGTTGCAATAATTGGAATACGTGTTGCAAATGTGAGACAAAGTGTGTTGTAAAAATGTTGTAGATTTGAATAAAAATGATACAAATGATAAATAAAGTGTAAAAAGAAGTGTTGCTATTGCAGTGAAAAAGTGTTGCCATTATTCTAACGGTCGTTAACCGTGACGGCAGGAGAGTTATTAGCAATACTAAAAATGGTGTTGCAATAGGATTAAAAAGTGATGCAATAGCCGCCTGTTGCAACACATTTTTGGTGTGTTGCTACAGATGCAAATGTGTTGCAACAGACACCTATTGCAAGGAGAGCAGAACTATCATTTTTTTTTGCAAAAAGTGTTGCAACAGAAGCTGTTGCATCATTTTTAGCACATTAAGCAATATTTTTCCGGTTTTGCAACAGACCATCTATGGCGTAGTGGATATAAAGCTGAAAGTATTCCTTGGTCGGAAGACTTTTCCCAATTGAATTCTTAATTCCTTCGATTTTCAACTTTTCAAATTTATTTATTGTTGCTTTCTAAACAATTTAAAACCCCCAATTTTTACTTTTTCATACTGGTCATTCAAACGAATAAAATCGGTTATGTAAGTTCCTGAGGAGACGATCCCGCTTACCATTAATACAAAATCTATTTGTATGGGTGTAAATGGTTCTTAAACTTATTTTTGACGGACTTGACACATGTTTCTAATAGTGAACTAACATTAAATCTCATAAACTCCAATTGAAATTCGTTGGAGAGATGATTTAGTTCTTCTATCAATTGTGTAATTTATTTTTCATAATTCATAGTTTTGGAACTTTTTACAGATTTAAAATTTGGACCTTTTATCGTTTTATTATTGTAATGGATGCTTCCTTCGTCAAGGTCGGAGATGATTGTCGACAACATTAACTGGCCCTTCAAGTGATATCACTTCTCAGAGACATATTTGAAGCAGTTGGAATCAATCTCTCTGTGTTTCCTTATGGAGTTCTTCCGACTGAAAGTGATAAAAATTCACCTATTTACCCCATCAATGTCACATGTCTACTTCTGATTAGAGAGGGAAAATAGAAAATTTTCATTTTTTAAAAAAGTCAAACCTACAAGATTCTAGGGCAAACTCGTGCATTTTGCTAAGTTCATTGAAACTTTTTGAAAGTTAAGTGTGACATCAGCCAAAAACTCTCAAATTTAGGGGTTGTTGATGCATTTAGGCTATCAAGTAAGTATTGCACTAATGTCAGAAAAACTGTGTGTTAATCATATAGCTTATGCGTGATGGATAAATTTATTTCACCCGTTTATCGAAGAAATATCAACAATTACTTGAGAGAAGTAAACTAGACATTTAAGGTAAATAAATCATGTTTCAAGTTTCTTAACTTTTAATAAGATAGTTGAGTAATTGATTTTTTTTGTTTGTTCATATATTTGCTAATCGGCTTTGAGAAGCTTACGGATGAAAAATAGGATATATTCCAATTAATTTTATGCACAAAAAAATTTCTTTTTTGTATGTGTATTTTTTTTTGTCATTTGCGGTCTTAACACTTCTTTCAACTACTTTACCAATTACTTATATGCCATTTTTACTAGACGTTTTTATTTTAAGCCACATTGTATAAGCAATATGTTAAAGAACACACCATGTTATATTTTTAATAAACCATGAACTTATGAAGTCAATATCTATTAGATTATTACAAGATTCCAAGTGGTCCTCCCTGACCATCAATGTGACACATGGTTGGACCTATTTAAACCTATAGTAAATTGTTATGGATATCTTACATTTACCCTTTTCCAGATTATTATTTCTGAAAAATAATCAAAATGTTCGTATTTTTATAGGAATTAGGAAGGCAAGACTTGACAGATGTCCACATATATTTTTCTATTTTTGAGTTTTTGCTGTAGATTTGACACAGACTGCAAGCACTATCAGTTGAGTGGTATCTTCTTGGAAAGTACATTCAATTATACCATTTTCTGCTCGGGCTAAAATGGTTAATATAGCTAAAAATGAAATATAGCAATGCCCTGTTCACATGTTCTGCAATTTTAAACAGACACCCAACTAAGCTGTGATTCTTCAAATAATGCAACGATTATTTTACAGTTTAAAAACAATTATATGTTTATTTATGAGGAGACACTGACATATTTTAAAATGATTTATTGTTTCGAAATTAGATGGGTGAATTGCTAAACATGATGGGATTGAGAAATTTCACCTACCCAATATTTTTTTAAAAACAAAATTTTGCTCTTTCATCTACAGTATATGAATTATAATTAGGTTGGGTTAGCTGTGATGTATAATAAGAGAGAGATTGGTGTACACATTAAATAAGGATGGACCATTTCTCATAGATTGAAGACAAAAACCACATGCATGGTTGCTGTCCATTAATTTGACTCTTCTATTATTAATTTTTTTTTACTTGATAATCTCATATACTGTTTTAAAAAATATTAAAAAATACTCCTATCAGATTAACCAAATTTTCTACCGCCAGTTGCAGGTAAACACAAACCAAAGAGTCGATATGGTTATCTGACTTGTTTCCCTGTAGATTGATATTGTTGAACTCCCTAGCCAATTAAAATTAATTGCTCCTTTTTTAAATTTTATCTGTCTGGTAAAACTAGGGAAATTATATCAGGATTGAGTACTATGCACCTTACACGTTGGATGATAGATACGTAGTCACTTTTTATATTATTATAATAAAAGTGACTACATATTTATCATCCAACGAGTAAGGTGCACAGGACCTGATCCTTATTATAAAAACCCGGTAAAACTAATATACTCATTGATGGAAACTATAATTAATTTTTTTATTAATTGTATTCTTGTCTCCTTTAATGACAATTAAAAAATAATTTCGAATACAAAAACATATTGATAATAAACAAAAATTTCATAAATATTAAACAATAAGAACTGAACTAAAAAATATAAATACCAATAGTAAAGCACTATTAAATATTTCCTTATGTAGTCATATGAAAGCTTGTATGTATGTGCATTATATAATTTGGGATTTAATCAGGCGGTGCCGGGATGGTTTCACCCACACCTTTCCACATTTTTTCACATGGGTAAAGTTTCCCCTAGCCCTGCCCATGCGAGTCAAAATTTTGATTATTCCTTACACATCGAATTGAATTCCCATGATTTTAGGATATTCCCCGCCTATTGACATCCAACATGAAATAACTTTATATATTCTTGTTTAAACGTTATAAGTAATAACAGATTGGAGAAATGAATGGAGAGTTGTTTGAAATTCGATACACCTACGAAGTGAAATATCAATTTAAGTTAGGGCTAGTTTGACAAAAATTCAAATTTGACTTTGTATTTCAGAACAAGTTGGAGACAGATCGTTTATAAAAATTGATTTAATGTTTTTGAAGTATACATTATTTTATAAGCAAAGCTAAAATTTGTAGCCTAGAAATAAAATATTTTATATAGAATAATGTATATTATTGGTATTTATATTGTTTAATTGTCATAATCAAATACTTTAAAATTATTACTCAATGCTAAAAGGAACTGGAAAGCAACCATTAAATCAAATCTTCACATATTAAATAGAATGAAGAACACTGGAAATTAAAGACCACTAAAATTACTGGTCATAACTCATCAAGAATAAAAATTATAGGATCTCCATTGGCCTATATCGTATATTCTTTGTATGCATAAGAGAAGTAAAAAATAAGGTATAAGAAATCCATGAAAAGTAGGAAGGAAAATTACTTTATTTAAATAAAGACATCCAGTTAGAAAAAGTAGTATTTATACTCAGCTATCCATGTAAACAATTAAAACATTTGAGGTGCAAAAAAACTCTCAATACACATCAACATGTATATTTAAAAATCCAATGTATTTATAATGCACGTCCCTCTAACCTTAGCAACATACATTTTTTTTGAAGAAAAATATTTAAAATGTGTATTAAGCAACATACATATAAAAATGCGTATTAAAGTTCTTTTTACAAATCAAAGATGTTGTCCAGTTTTCCTCGGTATTAAAACTCATTCTTCCCAGCCTTACAAAGGTTGATTTGTTAATTCATGCGGTAACTCTATTATTATTATTATTATTATTATTATAATTATTATTATTATTGTTGTTGTTGTTGTTGTTGCTCCTCCTCCTCCTCCTTAAGCTAGAAAAAACATCACCATGTCAATTACCATTGACTAGGTTTTAAATTATCAGAGCTACTCGTGAACAATTCGATGTTCGGTTCGGTTAAAGCTCGCTCGAACTCGACTTGTTGATAAATGAGTTTGATCATGAACAAAAATTTAGATTTGTTTTAATAAATGAGCAGAGCTTGAACGATGAGGTGCTCGGTTTGAAAACTCGCAAACATACTCAATAAGCGGCTCATGAACTACCCACGCATAAACTTATTAACAGGTTAGTGAACATGTCCAGAAATAAGAATATTATATATATCATATAAATTATAATATATTATGACAAATGAATATGCATAGGTGTGTGTATTTATATATATAGCGTAAATTTATGTAATTTTAAAAGATTAAAATCAAAAGATAATTTTAAATTTGAAATTCGATTTGAACTTATTAAAAATTTAATTAATATGTCTGGTTGAAACTTGACTAAACTCGATTAAACAAAACTCGATTTCAAATAAATTTGAACTCAGCTCAATGTGACCAAACTTAGCTTGGATCGGATCCTGTTTGATCAAGTTTGAACTCAATTCAAGTTCGTTAGCCGACATGTCACTTTTTACCAAACAATTGGATCATTCACTTCTTACTATTCACTATATTATTATTTTGTATATTAATTAAGGTGGACCTGCGTAACAAAGGAGTCAAAAAGCAACTCACATATAAGTTTTATTTCCACACACTATATATTATATATTTACATCGTAATGTCTGTTTTGTCTGATTTTCATCTTCTATTGAAAATATCTCAACAAGTTGCTTAGTATAAATTGAGTATTTTATCTAATATCTAAATCTTGCGCTTTACCATGTAGATTGAAATAAACTCTCAACAAGTTGCGTATATAAAATTGAAAGCATCATATATCCTCAATCTTATATTGTTATATTTTTTTCATGTCCGTCATACATTTAATCCATACATATTTTCCATTAGCATAAAATCATTACCGGGAGAAAAAGTAAAAGAAAATTCTAATCTAATATGTAACATAAGCGATTTACCAGTATATCCTTAACATCTAAGCTGAACTCAATAGGTAGTGGTCACAGCAGTGGTAGTATTGCCATTTCCCATCTGAATTTGGCCATTATTTTGACCGTTGGATTGTTGTTTATTCTTCAATTTCTCATCCTTTAAAACTTTCCTCCACGAGATGAAATGACCGAAAAGGACCTCCATATCCTCCAGCGTTCTACCTTGTGTCTCGGGCATACATGTAAAGAAGAACGTGAAAGCCACCGCCGCAATTGTCGCGAATAGGAAAAACGCGCCTCCTATTGTTATTGCATCATACAACGATATAAACGTTGTCGAAATTACCCCGCTTGTAACCCTGTTGACGGCCACTCCCATACTCGCTCCCTGCGCGCGTAGCCTCAACGGGAATATTTCCGAGCTGTAAACCCACGTTATGGGCCCCATTCCGATCGAGAAGAACGCCACGTAAGCTAACACCATGGCAATACTCAGCGCGACTGCCCACGTCAGCTTCTCATGACTGTGATCTATCACGGTCAACGCAAATCCAAGTGTTGCTAATGAAAAGATCATCCCTGCTACACTGCTTAGAAGCAATGGCCGCCGTCCGATTTTATCCAATAAAAATGTAGCCACTAAGATGAAGATCGTTTTCACAAATCCAACGGCTACGGTGGCGAGTAGCTTATCGTTGTCAGATTTAATCCCGGCCTTTTCGAATATTCTCGGGCTGTACAAAACGACGGCGTCTATTCCGGAAGCTTGCTGAAAAAAATGGATTCCGATTGCGCAAACCAAGATATGGCGGACTGCCGGCGTAGGGCGGAGGAGTAATTCACGCCAGACGCCTTGGCCGTGAGATTGTCGTTTGACTTGAACGAAGTCTTCGTTGCAATCTAATGGGATACCTACGGCTTCTTTAATGTCGGCGAGTCTTGCTTCCGATTCTTCCTTTGAATCGGAGGTTTTGTCGAGAACTCGTTTGGCCTCACCGAGTCGACCTTGTAGGACGAGCCAACGCGGTGACTCGGGCATTAATAGAACAATCGAAGCGAGAAATACTGAAGGAATTGCACCGATTCCAAGCATGAATCTCCAGCCTAAGTGAGTCGGTAGCTTGGAAAATCCGTAGTTTGATACGTATCCAAACATGATTCCGGCGTTAATAAACACCTGTCATATCATCCAAAATTATAATTAGATAATCACATAGTAAATTTTAAAATGTAAAATTTTGTTATTCAACATCAACTAGTATATATATCTAAATAGTTTAAGGATAAAATTTTATGTCAACAGCTAATAACTTTGAACCTGAAGTCAATACTATCAATGGAGTATATTAGACAATAATAAATAACAAATGTATCTTTATAACTTAAAAGTTCATATAGCGAGACGTTTAGTCTAAAGTTATAGCAAATCTATTTCTTAATAATTTCTCGTGATGGTGTTGTAATAATGAATATTCTATTTCTTAAAAGGGAAAATAGTAGAAAACAAAAAGTGCAATTTGTATAAGAAGTTATTAATACAAACATACAAAAGTGGGGAACTGCAATTACGTACTTCAGGGAAGGAAGTGAGGAATCCACGTGAGGATGCCGGCGAAACTTCAGCCGTGTACACCGGAGCAATCATCAGAGCATAACCCACTCCGATTCCGGCAACGAATCGTCCGACCATGAGGAAGGCATAGCTGGTAGCGAATCCCATGAGAAGTGCTCCCACAAAGAAAATAACTCCGGCAACCACGATTGTATAGCGGCGACCAATCCAGTCAGAAGTCCGGCCAGCTGCGGCGGAGCCCACCAGCGAGTAAATGTTAAGTGTACCGATCAAAACTTCAATTTTAACATCGGAGAGTTTGAACTCGTCTTTGATGTAAATTGCAGCTCCACTCATAACTCCAATATCTACCAAAATCAATAACCACAATTAATTCAATTAAATAAATTACTTAATTCAATATATGCACTCAATAAATTAGCTTAAATTATTATAAAAAAAAATTATATTCTAGCTTAAATAAGTAATTCCAATTATGCAGTTGCGCTGATTGGCCAGTATGTGAAGACACTATTCCGAAACTATAGATAACATAACCAAGATGTTTTTTTTTTTTTTTTGAAAAACAACCAAGACGTTAATTAAGATGAGTAGATAAAATAATGAGAAGGAATGAACTAACCATAACCAAGTAAGATGGAAGTCATGGAAGCCAAAAAGGCACAAACAAAAGCAAATTTGTTCTTCTTGGGTTTGATAGGGGCATCAAAATCTGCAATTCTAGTTTTTTTAGTGTTATCGGCTAAAGCTGGAGGAAGGCTTGCCATATCTCTTTTTCACTTGAGAAATTTAGTGGGAAAATAGGAAATGGATTTTATTTTAATTGAAAAACTCAACTCAACAGGCCATATGATATGTGAAGTTGAGTTAGGGATGGACAACTCCTAACAAGTTGCTACTTCTTATATAGACCATATATCTGGCTGATGTAATAATTATCTTCCTTTTTGTATTTATTTTTAATATTCATTCAAATACACTGTCCTTGTTTGCCTTGTGTGACCTCTTTACTTGCTCTTCCATTTTATTTTCATTTTCTTTTGTTATTTATGCCGTCCCTTTATACGTTTTATTTAAATCCTATTAAGGGGAACCAAGCCATTCATTCATGAGTAGTTCGATGCTCGGTTCAGTAACAGCTCGACTCGATTCGACTAATAAATGAATAATTCATGAATATAATTTTGAGCTCGAATAATAAATGAGCCGAACATGAATAAGTCATAGCTCGGTTTATGAACTCGCGAACAAACTAGATCAAAGACTCGAGAACAAGTTCATGAACCGGCTCAATAAATGTTTGCGAACTAGTTCGGCTATTTGTTTTAAATAATAAAAAATAAACTCTTTTAAAAATTTAAATAAGAGCATAGTTAAATTAAATTGAATTAACATAAATATATACTCAACTCAAAATCATGACTCATTTTATTTTCCCCATTTTCTATCTAAAATCTTGGTATAAGACACAAATATTGTTTGTGAACAAAAATAAACCAGCTCATTCACTAACAAATCAACAAACAGTTCATGAATAAATTAAATGAGTTATTCATAAATAGCTTCTAAACAAACACACTTAAACGAACCAAACACGAACACAATTTTGAGCTCGAATTTTAGCTTGACTTGGCTCATGTTCGTTTAAAAATATAACGAACGAACATGAACATACAGAAACTCTGTTCGACTTGACTCGTTTACAACCCTAGCTACCAATGTTATTGATACCATATTGTGCCTCCCAGTTTGACCGATAAGATTGTGTACATACTGTCATTGATTTTGGTCCGATTGGCTAAAAATAGTGGTATGAAGGAAAAAACGAGTAGCATGCTCAACATAATTATTCATTCAAGAAACAAAACTATACAAACATAAATCAGAAAATTGGGCTAAAGATTTAATAGTATTCTAGTTGATTCACTAATTAAAATTCGGAAATTTATCGTACCACGTACCTTTATTTTGATGTTTGGTACGGTTGTATTAACATTACATACTAAATATACAGAGCACGATTTATTTCTCCAACATCTTTTTTTTCCTTTCCAATGCATTGCTTATGTTTACTCAGTAAAACTTTAAAATATATACCGAGTCCTACTTTCACATAATAAAATTATAAATATATAATAATTTAAGTATACATTTTGTAATTGAATATGATAACATCTTATATTAGAACTTTAATTGAACTTAGATTAAGAAGATTTTTATGTCTCATTTTGCACGTTCTTAATATAAATTTTTTAAATTTTGTCTCATTATACTTTGGGATCAATTGTAGGACAAATTATCTCTTGCAGTGATCATTAAATTCTAACTCTCAGAGTGAATAGGGTATGACTATGTTAAAATTTTATGCACACCTCTATGCAATTTCCCCATAATTGCATAAAATCACGATCCCCAATTATAATAAGATAAAGTAAAATATGTGGAATTTTAATAGATGAATGATTATGTTAGAAAACAAGGTCATAACGCAATGTTCTCTTTAACTACAATTCAATTAAATTTAGTTAAGTTAAATTCAGTTAAGTTCAGCTATGTATAGTTATAAATTTACATTAAAATAAATTCAGTTCAGTTCGGTTAAATTAGTTCAGTTCAACTTTCAGAAGTTGAAAAGAATGTGACCTAAATATTTTATTTGCTTATCTATAATAATAGGACCAATTTGTTAGAAAAATTAAAGATAATTCTGTATAGAAGAGAATAACACAATAAACAATAATCATTTCTTATCAGTAACCCTCACATAAAATCACATTATAATAACAATAATAAATTATTATTATTATTTTGTTTTGATTTAATTAAATGCTTACTTTTTTTTTATGGATGATACAAGTTCCATATGAAACCACTTCCTTTGCTAACTAAGTAGGCATCTGTGAGTTTGTGAAAATTCTATATTGACATCAGTTTGTTTGATATCTATTTACATTTTACAATCTCCACCATTCATCTTTGGGTAGTTAGATCTCCACCATAAGATGAAAACAAGATGAATGGTGGAGATTGCATGGTGTCAATGGATGTCAAATAATTAGTGTTAATTGCCCATTAAACATTAAGTTTGAATATTTGATTACAGTTAATTTTGGCAAGTTACAAAATAGGCTGACTATATGGTTTGAATTTCAATAAAAAATTTAGTAGATTTCAATATAAAACGTTTCAATTACAATATTTTCTTCTACAGCAATGTGCACAACATTTTTTTTTTTGTTTTTTCTTAACTTATTTTACAATTATCTCTCAAACAGTTATTTTTTATTTATTGTTTTAGAAATTTTTGTTCATCTATTTTTATCTTCAAAACATCATCCATTGTGATATACTTCTTTGAAATTTTTTTTTCAATTATTCGATATTTGGTAGTTGCCTAGTAGAAATATGTTCAATCCATAAAATTTATATTTGTACCGGATTTTTTTACTATATTTCATAAATATATTAACATTTTACAAGATATCTTCATGTTTATACATATAATTTCTACTATATTTCATAAAAATACTAGCATCCTACCAGATACCTACTATATACATGTAAAAAAAATTTTAAATTATTTGATATCTGGGAGAAACCTAATATTTCATTAAAAGTTTGTTCAATCCACCAATTTATGTTTGGATTTGTTTCATTACATTTTATATATATACCAACATCCTACCAGATGCTTTCAAATTTTTTTTCAATTGTTCGATTTCTAGTAGTAACCTGGTATTTCATTAGAAATTTATTCAATCCACCAAATTTATGTCAGTACCTAGTTTCTACTATATTTCATAAATATATCAACACTCTACAAAAATCTACCAAATACCGTCAAAAAAAGTTTCTTCAATTGTTCAATATCCGGTAGAAACTTGGTAGGATTCCAATAGGAATATATTTCATTGAAAATTTATTCAATCCTTCAAGTTTATATTTGTATCTGGTTTTTACTACATTTCATAAATATAGCAACATTCTACTGGATACCTACTTGATTTTGTTGAGTTAAAATAAAATTTTAAACTACAAGGTTCCTACTAGATATCAAAAAATCAAAAAAAAAAATCAAAAAATTATGTCTCAATGGATGTCATTTAGAAAATAAAATGGGACGAATTTTTTTTTTGAAATGACATGTCCAAGAAATGAACGGTTTGAGAGATAATAACACTATAAGATGAGAAAATTTAAAAAAATTATTGATGGTTTGAATAGAGAAGCAGATCAGCGTACTCGATGATATTGCAAATTTTAAAACGATCACAAGGAGAACAAGGAAAGAAAAGAAGGTAAAGAACTGAATTTGAAAACCTAAACCATACGAAATTAACAACTTTCCATTAATTTTTTTATATGTCAATCCATTTTCATATTTTATTCTATTTTTATTTTAAAATTTCAAAAACTACTTGAATTAACTTGACACTAATTAACTTTATCATTAAGACATCATGTAAAAAAGTTATCAGAATTAAATTTTTTAGTAAATTATTTTTGTGAAACTACTAGATTATAATCGTACCATTTTCAACAACGTAGATGTTTGAAAAACTGAAAACCTAAATAATGTTATTGTTGTAATTTCCGCCACAATGATATAATTGAGAAATTGTACCAAATATAAGTTCCAATTAGTCTGAAAGTTGGTTTTGGAAGTCAATTCAACAAAGACGGTCTGTCAAACTAGATTTCAAAACAAAGAAAATACATACATTAAATGACCCCATAACCCCACTTTTTTTTTTCAACTTGCCCACTTTTTGTTTTTCAATAATTGTCTTCTGCCATAACTACATTAATTAACTATTAATATGACTTTTGTAATTTATTTGCAATTCCCCAATGGTAATTTCTTATTGAAAATTTTAGATATGTTCACAATCTTTTAGTATAATTTTATTAAATATTCATAATGCAAAACAATAAATGAATATAACAATGGCAAAAAATTTCAATTCCTTGTAGAAAGTTGTAAAATTGTGTATATATGAATATCAAGTTAAAAGCCTAGTTGTTAACTCGATTAGGAAAAAGTTGCTAAAATTAAGAGATTTTGATTCTGTTGCCTCTTGCTGATATTGATTGCTCATATCTTCTTCCAATGTTCATTCCCTATGGCTCTTTTAATTCGGATTAATAAATGGGAGGGTTGTTCTGTTTTTTCCATGGATATAGATCGCTGATTACAGGATACTATAGTCCTGCTATATTTAGGAATACTGAGCAGATAGCCATTCTTCAAGCCTCCCTCTACTTGGTTTGGTTCCACAGAAACTCCCGCATCTTTTCAAGATTGTGTCGTTAAGTGGATTTTTGTCTTAGTTATTAATATATTATTAACCGTAGAGTTAGTCTTGTTAACAAAATGATTCGCAGGGATTTACTTGATAGGTTACATGTGTAGGAGTTTGCGGCCTCGGCTTTCTTGTACAAACTTTTGTTTTCTCAGCTTATAAAAGTTTTCAATTGTATAACAAAAAGAAGTGATGATTATGGTTGGTGCTGATTCAAGTCTAATGGCTCAAGTTCAGCATTGTGTGAAGACTTTTGAAGCTGTGGGCCAATCTTATGTCTAATCTGTCAAGCATTGAAGCCCAAGTTCCACCTCTCAACAAAACGGTTCCGTTTTACTTCGTTCTGCCTCCTTTGCTTGCGTATCCATAATGCACCGACTTTAATTAGATGGATGTGATCTAATGCATTGAACGGTTGAGATGAATTGTGTAACCCTACCTATATAAAGCTCTCTTCTTACATGATTCAGTGAGCGATTCACGAGGTCTTTTCTTCTACTTAGTGAGAGAACTCGTTAGGTTTTGAGGTTTTGTTCATTGTCTCTGTAATTTCAGGGTTTGAGAGTTATCTGTAATCTGTAATCCTTTGATTAAATCCTGGATGAGATTATGGTTTGCTGAATCTGGTACTTGGTTGCTTTCTTGTACCTTTGAAGCTTGAGATCAATAAAAGTCGCCTGTCGGAAACCTTCCCCCAATGGACTAGTCTGATTCCCTTGAAATGGAATCCGGAAACCACTATAAAAATTGTGTTGTTATTTATTTTCTTTATCACTATATCGCTATTGTTCTGATCTTAATTCTGGTAAAAGAAAATTGTTCTGATTACGCTTCCACCGCTTAACAAGTGATTTCAAAACCCTCTCTAGAATATCACGTTGATTTCCTTCCTTTTCTCTATTCTTTTAGATTTCATAGATGCATGTTTAAAGATGGTAATCTTTATTTGTTTCTTTGTTGTTATATTTGCATCTATACAAATCTTTAAACTGATTTGTGTTTCTCTGTCATATTAAATATGTCTTCTTCTAATAAAATGCATGTTCAGAAGTTTGACACTCAAGTTGTATTGATGTTGAATGTCAATCTTGATGCTTTCAAGAACGTGAATAATGCAGTGAAGTATAGCAGAGAAACAGTAGATTGTGAAGATAATATAAACTCTCTGAAGATGAGAGAACTTGAGGTAAAATCTACCTCCTAAGGTAAGTCTTCTTCCTCATCTTCTGATGTTCTTATTGTCAATGGTAAAAAAAGAGGAAAAAAGAAAAACTTCAATAATTTCACTGCTAATGGGTCTAACAAACTCAATAATGGGAATAATGAGACTTCTTCCAGTGAAGGCAATTATGCCTTTAAAACTGACAAGATTTGCCATTACTACCATGAAAAGGACCATATAAGAAAATATTGTAGAAAGAGGCTAGCCAAGATTCAAACTAGTAATAAAGAAGGTGAATTTGTTAACACCTCTAATATGTATGATGATATTGAAGCCTTGACTAACAATGTTACTAAAAATGAAATTATTGGATATTAGATTCAGGAGGCAGATATCACAAGACACCTAATCTTTCATGGTTCATTGAAATTTGAGATATTAAGGGTAGTCAAGTTGTTATGGGAAATAACTATGTATGATGTGTAGAAGACATAGGAACCATTAAAATGAAAATATTTAATGATAAAATTATTATACTTAAAGAGGAGAGATATATTATCGAACGGCAAAGAAGCTTGATATCCTTAAGTCTGCTTGATAAATATGGCTTCAATTTTACTACTCATAATGGTGAACTAATAATTAATAAGGAAAATACATTCATCATGAAAGGAACTATGGTAAAGGGTCTGTATGTGCTTGATGATTTTGTTGTTTGTGATAGTAATGTTGCCTTTTGAACAATTTGAACTGTGACGCAAGCATTTGGGTCTAGCAAAGGACTGGAGTCTTTAAGTAAATAAATAAACTTCTGATCTCAAAAACATCCTCGAACGATGTTTGCCAAAACTGTGTGATGGGTAAGTCCTATAAGAAATCTATTTCTTCTTCTGCTTATGAGTTTGTAGCATGATTTGATTATGTGCATATATTCCTTTATCTTTGTCTAGTTTTTTTAGTAATTCATTACATTCATAGATAATTACTCAAGAAAAGTATGGATTTACTTCTCGAAAAATAAAAATGATGCTTTTGATAAATTTTGTGAATATAAAAATCTAGTTGAAAATCTTAAAAGTAAGAAAATTAAGATCTTGAGAACAGACAATGACCTTTGTATATCAGTAATGAATTTAATGAGTTTTGAGCTAAAAATGAAATTTTAATACATAAAAAACTTGTGCTAATACCCCTCAACAAAATGATATTGTTGAGAGGTATAATAAGATTATCTTGAATGAAGTAAGACGTCTCTGGTATGAATCTGTTTTAAGTGTTAAGTTTTGGGTAGAAGCTGCTTATACTGATTTTTATGAATCGACAAATTACCTTCATATGCCATTAACTTTAAATTTCCCAATGATATCTGGAATGACAATGTTGTGACCCATAAACATTTAAAAGTTTTAGGATATGTTGCTCTTGTACATGAGGTAGGATCTAAATTATAACCTAGAGCTAAGAAATGTATTTTTGTTGGTTATCCCACAGGGTTTAAAGGTTATAAATTACGGTCTATTGATGATAACAAAGTTATTATCAGTAGAAATGTAGTTTTTAATGAACATGTTTTTCCCAAAATTAACACTACTGTAAATGATGTTGATCATTTTGATACTTTTATGTTTGAGGTGGATTTAACTGAATTTAATGTTGATAGTAATGTTGCTAATTATATGCCTTAACATGATGAGTATGTAGAAAATAATCAAAATCTGCATGTTAATTTTAATGTTGAAATTCATAATCCTGAAATTGGAATTGCCTATATTGACAATATTGTTGTTGAAAGGAATAAGGGGTAACCAAATTGTCTGCTAAGTTTTCTACATAAATTATTTATGAATGTTTAACTTGTGATTTTGTTTCCTATACATGTATGCTTACTGAATCTTTAAAATTCTAATGTCCATGTTTCCTTTTATCATGCTAAAATTCACCATGATTGGAATAAATTGAATGATGCCATGATAGAGGAAATGAATTCTTTGAGTAAGAATAAAACCTGGAAATTAGTTCCAAATCTAAAGATAAGCATGTTGTAGGTTGTAAATTGGTATATAGAAGAAAACTTGAAATCTTTGGTGTTTAAAAAGAAAGACTTAACATTAGGTTAGTAGCCAAAGTTTTTTCCCCAGGGATTGATTAAATCGAATTTTTTCTCTTGTAGTAAAATATATTTCAATATAAGACGTTGATTGTTATTGTTGTCATGTTTAACTTAGAACTTAAGCAATTAGATGTCAAAATTGTGTTTCTACATGGTATATTGATGAGGAGTTGTATATGTCTCAACCTAAAGGATTTACTGAGAAAGGAAAAGAGGAGAATGCATATTTATTGCAAAAATCTTTATATGGTCTAAAACAATCACCTAAACAGTGGTATAAAAGATTTTATGACTTTATGTTGACTCACAATTTTAATAGAAGTCAATATGACTCATGTGTCTATTTTTCTCAATTAAATGACGTTTGTTTATATATTAACTCCTGTACGTTTATGACATGCTAGTTTCTTGTAAGTCTAAACAGGAAATTAAGAATCTTATTGATTCTTTGCAACATTAGTTTTAAATGAAAGATATGGGTTCTGCTAAGAGAATCCTTGGTAATAATATCATTAGAGATATGGATTGCTCTATTTTGTATGTATCTTAGTCTGATTATGTTACTAAAGTTGTGAATGCTTATAATTTAAATGTTGGCAGAGATGTATTTTCACCAATTGGAGTCGGCTTTAAACTGTTTGCTACTGTTAAAACCTTAACTAAATATGAGTCTGAATACATGTAAAAAATCCCTTACATAAATGCGGTTGGAAGTGTGATGTATGCCATGATCTGCTCTAGGCCTAACATTACTTTTGTTGTAAATTTTTAGTCTATATATTTAGGCCAAATGCATCATTACCCCACTCAACTTGGCTCTGAAAGCCGGATGCTACCCTTAACTTTCAAATGGTCCAGTTACCCCCCATTAACTTGGCAAAATTGCACCAGTTTTCCCCCTCAATACCGCATGTCAACTTCTGGTTGAAGAGAAAAAAATCAGAAAAATGACATCTTTGAAAAGTCAAACCAACTAGATTCTAACACGTGGCATTGAGGGGGCTAAGTGGTTCACTTTTACCAAGTTGAAGGGGGTATCTGATCCATTTGTAAGTTGGAGGTGGCATCTGGCTATTGGAGCCAAGTTGAGGGGGGTAATGATGCATTTGGCCATATATTTATAATTGTAACAAAGATCATTACTTTGTTGTGAAATGTCTTCGTAGATATCTTAAAACCAATCATTCATTATGATTAAACATATACTGCTAGTGTTGATAGTCATGTTGTTTTATGTAAATATTATGATTCTGACTTTGCTACAGACCTAGATAAGTGCATACCACTAATGGATACTTCTTTACCTTTAAAAACAATGTTATAAGTTGGAAATCCAATCTTCAACACATTGTAGCTTTATCTACTATAATGAGTCTGAGTATATTGCTTAAACTAAAGCTTTTAAGGAAGCTATTTGATTGAAAGGTATTCTATGTGAATTGGATTTTAATCAAAGTAGTGTAAACAATTTCTGTGATTCTCAAAGTGCAATTCACCTTAGCAAAAATATTGTAGTTCATGAAAGAACTAAACACATAGATGTTAGGTTACATTTCATTAGGGATGTTATTGCTAGTGGTGAAGTATTTGTTTTGAAAATCTCTACTTTCCTAAATCTTGTTGATATATTCACTAGAGTTGTTCCTGTTTCTAAATTTCAGGATGCTCTAACTAAGTCAACTTGGAATTGTCCGGAAAACTTGAAACCAAGTAACCTTAGGAAAGGTCTACCTTGGTAGTAGCTGCTGTTGACTGAGAATCAAGGTGGAGATTGTTATTGTTAATTCAGGTAAAAAAGCTTTAGCTAGTTCAGTGTTGTGTGAAGACTTTTAAGCTATGGGCCAATCCTCTAACCAATTTGTCAAGCTTTGAAGCCCAAGTTCCAATTCTCAACCAAACGGTCTCGTTATGCGTCCTTCTGCCTCCTTTGCTTGCGTATCCATCTCACATCAACTTTAATTAGATGAGTGTAATCTAATGCATTGAACTATTGAGATGAATAGTGTAACCCTACCTATATAAAGCTCTCTTCTAACCTGATTCAATGAACGAATCACAGGAACTTCTCTTCCTTCTTCTCTTCTTAGTGACAAAACTTGTTAGGGTTTGGGGTTTTGTTCACTGTCTCTGTAATTTCTGGGTTTAAGAGTTATTTGCAATCCTTGATATCTCTTTGTTGTTCAATCCTTGCTGTGAGTGAAAAGTTTAATCTTTGATTAAATCCTGGATGAGATTGGGGTTTGTTTAATCTGAAACTTGGTTATTTGCTTGTACCTTTGAATCTTGAGATCAATAAAAGTGGCATACCCGAGACCTTCGCCCAATGTACAAATCTGGATCCCTTAAAACAGAATTGAGAAACCACTATAAAAACTGTGTTATTTTTTATTTTCTTTATCGCTTATTGTTTTGATATTAATTTCGGTGAAACTTTTTTCGATTACATTTCCGCCGCACAACAATTATACATGAAATTTTGTCGATTAAGAATTCTCTCAAAAATGCTATATGAATCTCTTTAGCAAAATTGAAAATTGTTAAACATATATTTAAATAATTGAAACAAACGCCATCTAAATTGTTTAGTTATCCAGAGTAATTTATTGTACCAGCTCCTCTAATTCTATTTTCAATAAAGTATTTTTCTTTTCAATGTACACAGCTCATACGTATTTTTTTTGTATCTTTAACCATAAAAAGAAAAATTGTGAATAAATGAATCAGTAATAGCTAGTTCATTTTTCATATGTTAACTTTGCATACAGTTTACAAGAAAATGCATTTGTTTAATTACACGTTGAATATATTTTTTAGTCATTTAAATTTGTCATTTTCTCAAAGGACTAAAAAAGATAAAGATGAATATTGATATTTTGTTTTGGACTCAATTGAGTATACAATTTGACTATTACAGCTATACATGATAGAAATTTTATATTAATTTTGTTTTGTTGGAAATAAAATATAATTGTAAGAATAATATAGCTATAAGAAGAGAAGTATAGAGAGAATATGAAAGAGATTTTATTTCTTATCTTTGAGGTATATTGAATAAGAAAAATTGAATCCTATTTATAGGAAAACTCAATTACACAAACCGTAAATAATAAGGAAACATAATACATTAAATATTAATGATGTAGGCCCTGCATCATAATGTTGCATCGTAGTCGCATAATATTTGCATAGTAGCCACACAGTATTTGGCGGCTACCGACGCATCAAATTTTTAACACTCCCCCTTTGATGCATAAATTTTGCAAATGGGACACTGTCTCATTAAAAACCTTACCAAGGAAAAACCCAGTGGGACAAAAACCTTAGTTAAGGAAAAAAGATTACAATGTTTACTCCCCCTATTCGCAAGTTGACTGAAGATCCCTAAGACGACGCATTTCGATGCTATAAACCAATTTCTTTAAAGTTAAGGAAGATAAACCTTGGTAAATAAATCTGCTAAATTATTGCAAGAGCGGATTTGTTGAATACCGATTTCACCATTCTTTTCAAGATCATGAGTGAAGAAAAATTTTGGTGAAATATGTTTTGTTCTGTCTTCTTTAATGTATCCTTCCTTTAATTGAGCAATACAAGTAGCATTGTCTTCATATATTGTTGTCGGATCTTCTTTAATCGTTACTTTTTCACATGCTTCTCGAATATGCTTGATTTATGATCTCAGCTATACACATTCACAACTAGCTTCATGCATTGCTATTAATTCTACATGATTTGAAGAAGTAGCTGTAATAGTCTGCTTCGTAGATCGTCAAGATATAGTTGTTCCTTCATATGTGAATAAGTAGTCTGTTTGAGATCGAGCTTTGTGTGGATCAAATAAATAACCGGTATCTGCATATCCGATTAATTCTGGTTTGGGTTTATATGAGTAAAATAAACTCAAATCAATAGTTCCATGAAGATAGCGTATTATAAGTTTAATTCCATTCCAATGTCTTTGTGTAGGTGCGACACTGTATCTTGATAACAAATTCACAGAAAATGCAATATCTGGCATTGTATTATTAACAAGATACATTAAGGCACCTATTGCGCTAAGATATGATATTTCAGGACCAAGAACTTCTTCATTATTTTCTCTAGGATGAAAAATATTCTTTTTCACATAAAGTGATCGTACAACCATTGGGTTGCTTAATGGATGTGTTTTGTCCATATTAAAACGTTTTAGGATCTTTTGTGCATAATTTGATTAATGCACCAAAAGCTCCTTTTCCAGGTGCTCAATTTATAAACAAAGACACAATTTTGTCTTTCCCATATCTTTCATCTCAAATTATTTCTTTAAAGAATCAACTGCTTTTGGAATCTCTTCTGGAGTTCCAATGATATTTAAGTCATCAACATATATTGAGATGATAATAAAATTGAATCCCGATCTTTTTATAAAAACACAAGGACAAATTAGATCATTTTTATAACCATCTTTCAATAAATATTCTCTTAGTCTATTAAACCACATGCGACCAGATTGTTTTAATCCATACAATGGTTTTTGCAACTTAATCGAGTAAAGTTCTCGTTTGTCGCATTTTTCTGGCAATTTTAATCCTTCAGGGATTTTCATATAAATATCATTATCAAGTGAACCATAAAGATAAGCTGTAACAACATCCATTAAGTGCATTTGTAAATTTTCTTGCACTGCCAAACCAATAAAATATCTAAAAGTTATTGCATTCACCACTAGAGAATATGTTTCTTCATAATCAATCCAAGGTCTTTGGGAAAAACCTTGTGCAACCAATCTAGCTTTATATCTTACTATTTCATTTTTCTCATTTCTCTTTCTTACAAAAACTCATTTATAACCAACAGGTTTTACATCTTGTGGTGTTCGAACTATAGGTCCAAACACATTTCATTTTTCAAGAGAATTCAACTCTGCTTGAATTGCTTCTTTCCATTTTTGCCAATCACTTCTATTTTGACATTCTTGAATAGATTGTGCTTCATGATCCATATTCTCATTTTCAATATCTACTGCCACATTATAGGAAAAAATATGGTCTACAATCGTTTTATCTCTATTCCACCTTTTCTCATTGTTAATATAATTTATTTGAATCTCTTCATTTTCAACAACTTCAGGTGTTTGTACTTTAGATGCTTGCACTTCTTCCGGAAGTGTATCAACATTTATATCCTCAACAAGAGTATCTTCATTATCAATAAATCTCTTTTTTCTAAGATTTTTATTCTTTGATCCAATAGGTCATCCACACTTCAAGCTTGTCAAAGTATTATTAGCAGGTTGTTTTTCAGGAACTTTAATATGAATTGGCGCATTTACTGCCGGTATATACGATTTCGTTACTCGTTTATGATTAGCAAGTGCATCGGGTAGTCGATTTGCTAAATTTTGAAGATGAATTATTCTTTGAACTTCAAGTTCAGAATCATTTGATTTAAGATCCA
>CATIWQ010036284.1:0-15160 GCA_949673415.1 Euphorbia schlechtendalii
CTGGTATTATCTTTTTAACTAACAACCGCCAGATAAGCATGATCAACCGCTATCAACTACCAACGAACAGACACCTATCAGGAGTCAACCAATCATGAAAAGGTGCTTATCCATTGTGGATTATATCAAAGCTTCTCAACCAATCACAATGAAGAGATGCAATCTTTCACCAATGGACACAACCCTAAGTTTGGATAGACGCAACCCTTCAAACTCTATAAATAGGGTTCCAATCCTCTTCAATTTCATGCACCACCAGAGAGGAGAATATTAGAGTGCAATTAGAGAGAGATATAGTGTGTATAGATAGAGAGTTCGATACTTTCTTAAGTGTTAGCGAGAAAATGTTTAAGTGATTCGAATCCTTGTTTCGATCACTAGATTTCTCTATATTCTCGAGCGATTGTTGTATAAGTGTACTTGCAATTCACTTATCAATAAAAGTTTTCATTCCTCAATATTCGTTTGCTCGATATTCGCAAAGAATAGCATCCTAGCGGAGGTTCTATACGGGCCGAGACCGAATTCAAAGCAGACACAGGAATTGCGGGAATTGACGACTCCCATTAAAGAGTGGATACGGTTTGATCAACTTTAGCTTTCACTTGCATACCTTACAAATTTACTTTGCTTTCTACTTATACTTTCTATTTCAAAGTTTATGATATCTCTATGTGTCATAATGCGTATTTCGTGCTAAGTCTTTTATGTTAATCAAGTTATATGCATTGGCGTTAATTTTAAGCGTAGTTTCATGGTTAACAATATCGTGTATAATCACTAGATCTGTGATATAATGCTGTTTAGTGAGCCAACATTTTTAGAATGGTAACTTGCTAAATATGGCTATGTGAGAGCGACCCGTACTAAGCATAGTATTGACGTTGTCCAGGTTTATATAATAGTCTTAGCTCGTTTGCGCTAGGATTAGAAAAGTTATTTCATGTGTTGCTCTATAGCGAATCATTGAACATCTGAGTTTGTTGAACCGGGTTTGTTAGATTAGTCTAGTGCATCGTAACATCTTTGTTGAACTTGCATGTTTTCTCTACTATACTTGTTCGAAGTGAAAATCTATGTATTTAGAGTCTCTCATCTATTACATCTATATTTACTCAACTTTTCATTCTGATCTTCCCTTTCCAAAAATCTCAAAACTATTTTTATTTTCCTTTACTTTGTCTTTCTTTGTTAATCTTTAGATCTAGTCCTTCCCTATGGGTTTAATATCTTTTAAAACTACATCGCAACTATATACTTGCAGTTATCATCATTTTTCTATGTGATAAGGGGTATTGACAACACCTACATTTTTCATGAACAAGTTTTTGGCATTATTATTGAGGATAAGTCTTACTAAACGAGTATAGCCAAGTCTCACAAACATCTTTTTGGAACCGTAAAGATATTAAACTTATCAGTGGAAAAGTGGCGAATAGTAACATGAATTAATCCATTAGAGATGCTTTGTTGAGATCTCTAAACTCCACACAGACCCCAACTCCCATCTTTATTAGCCACATGGAAAATGTTTGCTAGCCACATCGGATATCCGACAACCTCAATGAACTTGGCTTTTAGCTGCTTTGCCACTTCTACCTTAACCTTATTTACCCATTTTGGAATCAATCGATGCAATTTTTGGTTAACTAGCCTAAAGTTTGGATCGGTTAGAATTCGCTGCTCTATGATCTCTCTGTCAACACCCACGTCTATTTATGAATAAGCGAAAGTGCTCACGTGACAGCTATGCACATGTTGAATCTCTCTCTTTTCACAAGGGCTTAAATCATTAGATTTTAATTACCATTTTGGGTGATTCATTTGTACCTAAGTTAATTTCATGTAAAGAGAAATCGCTAATGCTAATAACATTATGAGTGGATTCACATAAATGCATGATGCCATCAGGCAAAACATCTAACAAGTAAGCAAAGTTTGGGTATTTCATTTCATAAAATGCCTCGAAGGTAGATTTTTTTTCCATAAAAAATGATAAATTACATCATCTTCATTTTCATCCTCTACATGCAGAGGGCCTTCTTTAAAAACATCTTCTTGAGTAGGCCCTAGATCTGCACGAGCCTAGATCTTTGACGAAGCTGGCAACTAAGATAGCTGATCAACAATCCCTAGAAAAGCATCAACATTTGACTTCCCATAGACAGCAACAGACACTGAATTATTGGTGGCTAAAGGAGCTAGAAGATGAGTGAGGGATCCTCCAAGAAGAGCTGTTGCAAATGCATAAGCGTTGGATGAGCAATCTGAGACTTACCAAACAAAGGGGTAGAGGAGGGGTCTCCACCTTGGAAAATACAAAAAAGGAGTAATTGGAGGAGGGTTACCATTAGATGGCTTAGTGGGAGAATAATTCATCATACCCTAAAGATCAAGAGCTAAATTCATCTCTTGAATCTGACTGAGTTTCATGTTATCGTTCTTTGTGTCCTCGGCCATAGCTTCGGTGAGGATTTGAAAAGTTATAGCAATGAGGCCTCCTTTAGTTTACACCCCCTTCAATCCCTCCCTCATAAGAATCAGAAGAGACTTAGTGAAGTAATCAATAGCAACTTTGACACCCTCATCCATAAAATCAGGATGATTATCATTAATCATTTCCTTAAAAGGCTCATCCATCTCATCAACTTCTATGACTACTTTTTTTTCTCATTGTCATTAGCGGGAGGAGGAGAATTAGGGGCTCCCTTATAGGGGCTCTTTTTGGGCTAGCATGCAACAGTTCTCATAGCTGAAAAACATCATTGAAAATTTCAAATTGGGCCACATCTAACCTTTAACCTCCACTGGCTCTAACTTCCCCTTATATCGTGCTTTCCCATGGTCACATACACTCACCATATTACAAAAAATAGGCCTTTTGTGTTTGTAGACCTTGTTGTGGGCATAGACAAAACCTAATCCAAAATGGGAGACTAGAGGTTTAGGGTCTAGGACTTTAAGAATACCTTGATGATGCTTTCCTAGTTCTTTCCCAAGAGTAGTATATCCAAAGAGCTTCATCAATTTCCCATATTCTTCTAGAATTGGAGATATCTAGTTGTGATTTTCTTCTTTCCTTTATTCCATAAATGCCGCAACTGCCAAAATAGACTCTCCATTAGCCTCAATGCTGATGGCCTTACCATGATGATAGAACTTGATTTTCTAATGGAGGGTGGAAGGAACAACCCTAATAGAGTGAAATCATAACCTACCCAGGAGAAGAGAGTGAGTGAACAAGATATCTAAAATGGTGAAATTTTATTTGGGCTTTTCACATCCCACATTGTCACTTATGCTTCAAACACTCTAAAAACTCCATGCTTCATATCATCGTAGGCTTGGATGATTGTTGTAGAATTTACAAGCATTGAGTCATTGAAGCCCAAATGAGGAAAGATATTTTAAGGGCAAAGATTAGGAGTAGATTCGTCATCCACCATGATGCAAGGAATCATCCGATCAAAGAACTTAACTTGAATGATGAGGACCTTATTGTGCCTATGAAATTCTACGGGTAGATATGACCAGTCGAAGCTTATCACACTAGGCTTCTCCCTCAGAGGAAAACCTTGGCCTATAGTGGCACACATCTCAATGATTGAAGTAGGAAGAGTTCAGTCCATTTCAAGTAGTTTTTGAATGAGGTCTATACGATGGCGGTCGGATAAGGTAAGGAATTGCCAAAAATTGAAAACTATCTAGGTCTATCGAGTCAAGGCACACTGCACCCACCTCTTATTCTCTTATCACAGTCATATTATTCTTGTTGAACTTCAACACGTATCTATCAATGTCAACCAGAACCGGCAAATCATTTCCAACCACACCCACGGGCTTAACCTCCTCCTCCAAGATCATGGGGAGGTTTGTAGTAGACTTCACAATTTTATAAGATGAATCATCCACAACCATCGGCTCTTGGGCTAGGGAGTGAACTCCCGGGTTAGATTGCTTTAGCAACTCAAAGATAAAATTTAAAGGGAGGCCTAATCTAATAACATTAACTCGATATCCCCTTATCAAGATTATGCGCTCAATTCTTTTAGCTATCTCAAAGACTTTGGTATAACTCTTAAATCATCCAACTCCAAGTGATGGTGATAACATGGGAGAAAACCTTTGACTAGAAAGCCTACTTCCATCTTGAAGCCTAGGCTTGGGTGAAGTAACACCTTGAGGGCCATCCACCTTCAGTAATATTTGTTGAAGGTTTCGTTGTATCTCTGCTTACAGTTATGTAGCTCATGCATGTCTACTCTCAACTTCTTATTATAAACGAATTGGATGTGAAAATCATGAGACAACATTTACCAATTATGCATCATATTATTAGGCAAGCTAATAAAATAGTTGGATGCCATTCCTTCAAGTGAGTATCGGAATGAAATGGCTAAAGCTTGCTCGGAGAAGCCTTACACCTTTAGAACGGACTCATCACGGATAACATGGAACATGAGAGATCCCGCCCCATGATAAACATGAATGTAGATCATGCTAAAATGCGGCTTAGAGAATCTCAGAGGAGAAGGCCCCATTGCTGTGCTTGCCTCATCTTTTAAGGCTTCCATAATGAAATATAAAGTTAATTCGGTTCTCATAGTCATAAATTGCTACTCCTCTTCCCTCGCTTCCTTCAAACAGTGGAAAAAAACTCTAGGCTCATTCCCGAGTTAATCATCCCTTCCTTGTTTTTAAACTAAGGTAAGGGGTTAGATACAGTGCATGGTTTCAGAGCTAGAGCATAAATCTTCTTCTTAGCTATTAATTTAAGGATGTTCCTCAGTGAAAGTTCACAATTATTGGTATGATGCCAGTGGGCAACATGATATGTACAACACTTACTCCATTATTTTCCTTTGGTGGCATGTAAGGCTTGAGATTATCAAGAACATAAGCTCATGGAGCTTAGCAAAGAGCTGAGTAAGGGTTAAGAAATAAGGCTTGATGCCTTGACGAACATTAACAGCAGTTCAAATAACATGAACTTCAATGGGTTGTACCACATGGATTGCTGTCTATCTGTTTGATTGATTGAGCTTAGCGGTAGCAGAAGGAGTAATAGAATTATCGTTTGATAACTTATACCAAGTCTTCCCCTGACTTGTAGTGGCGGAATGCTCAAGCCTGTGAATCCTTTCAATTTTCAATTGTAACGTGGACCTCATTGTAGCTAAAAAAACTTACATGCCCCTAATTACATCTTATAGAATAGTAGATCCCTATCCAACAACTTCAGTATCATCTTTGAAAGACTGAGATGATCTTTTAAGTGAAACTACATAGTTATCTATCTCCCATAGTAGTCCTTGAATGTCTCGCTAGGGTTTTGCTTCACTACTTCCAAGTTTTGGATGGTTTTCATTATTTGTTTGTTGAAGCCATATGCTTAATTAGGGCCTCCAATAGGCATCCTCAATCACTATAAATTAAACCACTTTTTTTCTAGCACCCCTAAGGTGGTTGTAAACATTTGGGATAAGATTTGATCACTTATCTTACTTTCCCTCATTGTGTTTGATAGTTTTTTATATGCGAGCGGAGATCTCCCACTCTTTTATATCAAATAAACTAAAGCATAACAAAATTATCTGAGACCCATTCTTCATCCCTTAGAGAATTAGCTTGTTGAGATAAGAGGGAATTGGTTTTGTTTAAGACATGAGGAATTACTACCGCAGATTATGATGGTTAATTAAGGTAGTAATTGAACATCTGAACTTGCATGATGAAATTTCAAAAATTAAAATTATATCTAAAGGAACTCTTAAGCATGCCATGATTGATATAATCTAAACTGAAACATTCCATAGATGCTTATAGGTTTATAAACCTTAATAAAAGAAACCTAGCATCTAAGTTAGGAGCATTACCAGTTGATGTGTGCCTTTCCTTTGGTGAGGCGCTCCATAGACCAATTAGACAATACTTCGTTAGACTAGCCTCCAAACCAGGATAGCCTCTATGATTGATCCACACGGATACCGATCGACCAAAACCACTCATAGAGGAAGAACTTGTTAGTTAACAAGCAGCTACTAGACCACTCGTAGACCAACCCAAAAATATAACTTAGAAGGATCTCTAAAAAATATGAATAAGCTTTCAAAAAAATTCTTGAAAAAGTAGAGAAACTCATGGAGGATCTCGCAAAAGCTCGCAAAAAAGATGTCAAAACTTAGAAGAAAAGGCTGAGCTGAAGTGAGTAAAGGAGGATAGGGTGGACCACTATTTATAATGAGAGGTGAGCAAAACACTCCCCTCAACTAGCAATGTGGGATGGGAATATTCCAATCCCAAACGGGTTACCACGTGGAGCTCTAACTCAATGTGGCAGGCTATGCGGATGCCACAAGGAAAGCCCAAATGGGCTTGCTTATCCCGCAAGCCAGGCTTGCAGGTTGCAGCAGGTGGGCCTACAGCACACCAGTATGAGTTAGCCTTGTACGAGCGCATGCTAGTGATATGTGATCAATTATTACTTGCAGTGCACCCATGCGGCCCCACCAGTGAACATCCTGTGTTCTCAAGGCTCACTCGCTATGGGAAAAATTCCCTTGCTAGCCCCTATGCAATTTTCCAAATCTCCCCCTTAAACCCTTTAATTATTATTTGGTCCAACCAATTAATAATTCATCCAACGATTTTGACTTTCTTCATATTCTCGGCATAGACCTAGTCTATAAGTTCTTTACTTAGTCCAATAGAGACCCAAAGTGTGTTACCTCAAGGAATCCCAAAGTATAGAGCGACTAGAGGTTAACCTAAACTTGGCTTCCCATCTGAGAACCTTTAGGCTCAGTGTTCCAGACCAATATGGAACCCGATAACTCTAGACGATCAAATGGGCTTTCTAACAAAGGAATATGATCCCCCGATACTCAGAACAAATGCTTGTGACTTGATCCGATTTTGCAATAATAACCAATACAATACACTCCTTCCATTAGGTTAAGTATCATCTAGTTTATTAAGCTTGGATTAAGTGTTAGTTCATGTAATAGCCATAGTCATCCTAGAGTTAGACTTATTCATGAAGAACACCACTCGCTATATTGTATAAAGACCGATTAGAAATCGGTTCAATTAATCTTATACTCTAATAAGATGTTTATGAGTGTGTCACTTCAACAAGAGGTCTTAAGATACAACTCCCTTTATATCACTATATCAGGAGCGATGGATCCCACATTGAGTACTCGGCTAACCTATGAGTGATCATCACGTAATCACCCATACCATCTTGATCACCAGGGTTTGACTAAGTATGACCCTAAGTATAGCAACTCTCACATAAGGCAACCAATATCTTAGGTTTGAGGATACTTGTTCTTCTACAACAATAAGACATGACACCAACACATGGATATAGTTATTTCTGTGTGTCAGTCTTATAGTGGTTTCCCATGTATTGCCCGAATGCATTCATGTGTTAACTCAAGGTACCACCTTCTGCTTGTGAGATCGACTGCTTGGATCTAATATAAGGAATAAGCCTACACGTGCTAGTCTGTCCTTTTCACTAATGTCCAATCTCAATGAAACTTTGACTATGGATATTTAGACTATTCATATTAACATGTGTGTGTAATTCTCACACCACATAGCTCCCACTATGTCCTCACACTTTAACGCTATGAAGTAGTCATTAACTTTTTCTTATCAATGAGAATATACATAATAGTTGTGAGCACGGGATTTTGTACCAGCTCCCGCGTTCAATGATGATGGCTTTTCGGGATATTTTTCCTCGAATCCCACATTTTTTTACCTGTCCGACGAACTTCAACTAGGAATCTTTCTCGTCTCTGAATTTAAAAGGATTTTTCTAATTTTTCTCCTTTAATTTAGAAATTAATTAAAAAATATAAAAATACACAAAAAAATCCGAAAACACCACGAAAAAACCGGATCCAGAGCCGGCCTCGCTGAATATATCGACGAGGTAAACCTTGCCAGAAAGGCTGGCGAGCCTCGCCAAACTCTTTGGCAACCTCGCCAAACTTTTTTACCTTTTTCAGATTTTTCGGGATTTTCCTATAAATAGTCGGACCCTTTTGGATTGAAGGGGGCTCGAAATTTCAGAGAAAAAATTTGATTTCCATTGGAAAAACACTACAAACAATAATTTCTTCTTTTCTTCTAATATTTTCATAGATCCAAAATAATTTGGATCCCAAATTTCTTTATCTTAAAATCAAATTTCTTCTTAAATCCTTAGATATTCTCGGGTCTAAAAAAAAATTTAGAACTTGAGTCTGATTATCTTTTGGATAAGTAAATACATATTTTCCAATTAAACTACAACTAAATCAAAACGAACGAGGAACGCTCCCGGGGATCGAACGGATACACCGAAGTGGATTCACACCGAAAGGGTAGCTTCTGAGTTCCTAGAACTGCAAATTCCGTGTTCATCATCTGCCTTCATGTTTTTTCTGATTTTATTTGTGGACCTAGGAGTTATTTCTATTCCTTATTATTGTAAATTGTGCTGTAATCTCTCCTTCATCTTTATTTCTGTTTTTATTTTTTTATGTTAGAATACCCCACAAAGGGAATAAAATATATTCCCGGATAACAGTCCTCACCGCTTTGCTATGCGGTCATTTTAACTAATAAAATTGACCAACATATGTGTAAATAAAAATGAACCATTTTTATTTAAAATAATAACTTTAAACCATCGATGTTTTAATTAGGCCACACGGGCCTCGCTAAAATCAAATCAAACATATTTGATATCCCCTGTGCTTACCCTTGTGGATGCAAGTTAGATGTATATCTAGGATTTATTTTCCTTCGGGTATTGCATATATTTTTACGGAAAATGTAATTAATAGGCATATATTAGGGTGATATATCATTATTAGATATAATGTACAAACAATTTCGAATTATTATAAATAAAAAGTTAAGGCATCTTTGTTGCTTATCAGTGCTTTCTGTTTATTTATGTACCTCACTAGTATCATATATGTATATATTACATCTATATATTCGCATTGATGAGACAAAGTCCATAACTACTTCATAACATAAAAATGCAAGGACATAATGGGAGCTATGTTGTGTGAGAACTGCACATACGCATTACTATGAATAGTCTAAATATCCCTAGTCATAGTTTCATTCAAACTAGACATCAATAGAACTAGCATGTGTATGCTTCTCCTTGGATTAGATCCAAGTAGCCGATCTCATGAGCTAAAGGTGGTACATTGAGTTAATACATGAATGTATTCGGGTAATACATTTGATACCGCTATAAGATAGACACTAGGAAATAACTATATCCATGTGTTAGTATCATGTCTTATTGTAGTAGCAGTACAAGTATCCTCAATCTTGAGATACTAGTTACCTTGTGTAGGATTTGTTATACTTTGGGTCATACTTATTCGTATCTTGGTGATCAGGATGACAAGGGTGATTACGGGTATAGTGATGATCAAATGTTAGTAAGCCAAGTAGTCAAGATGGGATTCATAGCTTCTGATATAGTTATATAATGGGAGATGTACCTTAGGGCTCCTTGTCGAAGTTACACACTCATAAACCTCTTTTCAGAGTATATGATTGATAGAATGAGTTTCTAGTCAATCTTGATACATAATGGTCGAGTGGTGTTCTTTGTGAACAAGTCTAATTCCAGGATAGCTACAGCTATTACATGAGTTGAAACTTAATCTGAGCTCAATAAACTAGATGGTACTTAACATGGTGGAAGGAGTGTATTGTATTGCTTACTATTGCAGAACCAGATCAAGTCACAAGCACATGACATTCCAAGTATCGGGGGATAATACGCCTTTGCTAGAATGCCCATTTGAATGTCTAGAGCTATCGGGTTCCATATAAGTCTGGAACATTGAGCCTAAAGGTTCCCGAATGTGAAACCACATTTAGGTTAACCTCTAGTGGCTCTATACTTTGGGATCCTATGAGGTCACACACTTTGGGTCTTTATTAGACTAAGTAAAGAACCTATAGACTAGGTTTACGCCCAAATTATAAGCTATCTAATTTGTTATAAGAATTATTAATTGGTTGGACCAAATTAAACATTAAAGAGAATAAAGAGAAAATAGGGAAAATTACACAATGCAAACAATGCAAAGCAAGGGAATTTTTCTCATTACGAGTGGGCCCCAAACAAACACGGGTTGTTCAAAGTGGGGCCTGTGGCGCTACCCCACTAGTTGAAAAGCTCACAAGCCACTAGCGCGTAGGGCAAGCTCGCAAGCATTGCCCATGGCTGCTTTTACGTGGGTGTCGCAACTCCCATGATTGCAACAGCTAGGCAAGCCCGCACGGGCTTACCTTGCTAAAGGAAGGTGGGTTAGTTCGTGTGTCATTATGACCCGCGCGGCTAACCCGCTAAGTTGGGATGGGATATTCCTATCCCACCTATTGTTTGAGGGGGAGTCTAACACTCCCCCCTTTTCCTTATATATAAGCCTCCCCTCTCTCATTATTCTACACACATCTAAACTTTAGCTCAGCTTTTCTCTCTAAGCTTGACATCCCTCTCTTCATTTGTTGTGCGAGATCCTCCATAAGTTTCTCAAAATAAACGAAGAATTCTTTTCAAGGCTCTTTCTAAAGTGAGCCTTCTTGGTTTATTTTCAGGTTGGTCTTCGAGTGGTTTAGCAACTCCTATTTACTAATGGGTTATTCCTCAATGAGTTTTTGATCGGTGAAGATCCTCGTGTATCAACCGTAGAGGCTCTCCTAGTTTCAAAGCTCGTGCTAACGAAGATTTACCGAATTGCTCTAAGGGAACACCGTCACCAAAAGAGAGAAAGCACACATCAACTAGTAATGCTCTAAACCTAGATGCTAGGTCTCTTTTATAAGCTTTATAATCCTAAAAACATCTATAGAACATTTTAACCCAGATTAGATTAATCATGGCATTCTTAGGAGATCCTTAGGTTAGTTTTATGTTTTGAAATTCTACCTTGCAACGTTTACATGTTTAATTACTGTCTTGATTAACAAGTAGTGGTATTAGAGCCTGTCTTATTCTATGCATGATTGATAATAGTGTGTTAAAATGCTATTTTCTATGAATTGATTAAAGTATGCTATGCATGACTTAGGGTTCAATTCCTGTTATAGAAAATGATGTGATAACTAGATTAAGGTTTTGCTCAAACTTAGTCTAGGTGATTATCATATAAATTATCAATGTTTTTACCAAACATGTAAATGCTTTGATTGAGGGTTATCCCGTACTTCACTTAATTAAAGAACGAAATCTTTAAATCATAGTTATCCATAGTACAACGAAACTATAGTGCCCGTGGTTATTTTTGCAAGGATTGGACTTGGTTTCTCATTCACTTTAAGGGAGGCATCTCCTACCTGGAAATCTCCATTGGAATTAGATTCAAAAGTACACAAGGGACTTTTATGACTTAGTCAATTTCTAGTATGGGAATTAGATTCTGCATATTATTTTACAAATATGGATTAAATTGATAAATTAAAACTTACAGACATAGGTGCAATGACTTAAACATGGACCTTGTTTTTTTTAATGATATGTGGAGTCTTGGCATAATGGAATGATTATGATATACCAGTCCCGAGCATCTTCCCTTAGAGTTAATGATTCTAAATAGCCCGCAATTATTATTTTCATAATCATATCCATTGTATAAGACCTAGACTAGGGCAAGACCAACGACACCAATAAACTCCCTACAATAATATTAAGGCTGTATATATTCTTCCCGTCATAAGTCGTGATACAAACATTATTAACGAATGTAAGCACACATACTACATGCTTTCCCTTAACATATGTTTGGTCATGAGATTTGATGGGGTTAAAGCCTTAACCAAAATGGGTTAGTTGTCAATATTATTGGACCTAATGCCAAATTGGAGACACATTTGAAGAGTCGTACAATTATGTACGCACATCTCAAGAAAGAGAAATCAAATGGATTAGCATTTGCATGAGATGTAAATGGACGGGTTCCAACCATTGTTGTCTTATTATGGCTTGACCAGTTATAGTGGGGGTTATTATGAGTGGCTATGGATGCTACCTACTAAGGAAAATTAGATCAACCAAATTTCCTGAATTTAAATAAAAGGGGATATTTGAATGTCGAGAAAATAGTAGGAATTATATATTTAATTAGAGACCTTATATTAAATGCATGTACATATACTAATGTCTAAACAAATTCTATCTTATATCTAGGTTGAACAATCAATTTAAACATAAACCTTCGCTCAATTCTTGATAACAAATTAGATGGTTCAAACTTTACTTATTGGTTCAACTTGGTGAGGATAGTCCTCAGATCCGAAAGGATAGCTTATGCTCTAGATGAGCCCCTCTCTGATGAGCTTGATGCTAAAACTGATGCCAATGAACATGAGGTATGGGAGAAGCATAGAAAAGATCATGAAAGAGCAGCATGTATAATGCTGGCAACCATGAATTTTGAGCTTCTGAAACAACATGAGAGCATGGACCTCGATACTATGATTCTCCATCTTAGTGAGCTCTCTTCAAAGTAGGTCAGGTCTGAGAGATTTGATACATCAAAACTCTTATTCAGAACAAAGATGCATGATAGCACATCATCACCATAGCATGCTCTAAACTATTGGGTTATATAGAGAAGTTTTCTTGACTAGCTTTTGTGATGGATCACGAATTATGTGTGGATCTGATTATTACCTCATTGATTGATATTTATTCAACATTTGTGAAAAATTATTATATGAACATGATTGACACCACACTGTCCGAGTTGGTAAACATGCTAAAAATGATAGAGCCAAAGATTCGTAAGGATCTAAAGGCTTTAGTTTTGGTTGATAAAACCAAACCTTCCAAGGGTAGGTCCAATTTTGGAAAGGGTCTAAGTGATAAAAAAAATAAGTAAGAAGAAGAAAAGTAAGAAAGGAACTGTAAATGTCTACTTCCAATTTGGTAAGGCCGGCCACTGCAAGAAGGATTGCAAGGTATAGATTTCTGAACAAGTGAAAAAGAAGCCAAGTGAGGCATCTACTTCAGGTATGTTCATGATAGAGAATTTCTCTACAATTCCCAATGAGTCTACTTGGGTATTAGATACTGGTTATGGTACTCATATTTGTAATTCTATGCAGGGATTATGGAACAATAGGAGGCTTTCAAAGAGGGAAATGGACCTAAGAGTTGGAAATGGAGCACGGGTTGCTGCAATAGCTGTAGGGACATATAGCCTTCGTTAGCCTAGTGCCTTAGTTTTAGTTTTGAACAATTGCTATTATATTCCTACTGTCACTAAGAATATTATATCTGTTGAACTTTTAGCATTAGAGGGATTTCAAAATTTTATTTTCTAATAATAATTTCAAATTTAACACGATAATGTTCTTTATGCTTGTGGAATATCTGTGGATAGAATTTATGTTCAAGAAACTAAAACCAAAATTTTGAATATGAACATTGTTAAGAAATTTAGATTAGATAATGAGAAATCCTCATACTTGTGGCACTATCTTCTAGGCCATATAAATGAGACTCGCTTAACTAAGTTACAAAAATTTGGAGACTTAGGCCTAATGGAATGGCTATCCTATGGTGCATGCGAACCTTGTTTAAAAGGGAAGATGACTAAGAAACCTTTCAAAGCAAAGGGATAACATGCCACTATTACTTTTGAAATAATACATTCCAAGTATGTGGTGCAATTAGTGTTAAGACACATGGGGTTTCTTCTACTTCATAACTTTTATTAACGATTACTCGTGATATGGTTATTTGTACCCTATGAGGCATAAGTGTAAAAGTTTTGAGAAATTTAAATAGTTCAGAACTGAAGTGGAGAAATAGCTTGGGAAAAGTATCAAGACCCTTCGATCTGGCTGAGGTGGTAAATACTCAAGATAAGAGTTTTAGGATTATCTTAGGGATAATGGTAGTTTAGCCTAGTGGACACCTCCTTATACACCCCAACTCAATGGAGTGTTAGAATGGAGGAATCGAACCCTACTTGATATGGTTAGATCCATTATGAGCCAAGGATGACTTAGTAGATCCTTTTGGGGTTATGCACTTAAGAGCGTAGTTTATATTTTAAACAAAGTTCCCTCTAAGACAGTTGATCAAACTCCATGCGAGTTAATGTATGGTAAGAAACCAACTCTTTCTCACTTGAGATTTTGAGGATGTTAGCTTACGTAAAGAGTACAAGTTGAGATAAACTGGGTGCTAAGTCTGACATGTGTCTATTTGTAGGTTACCCTAAGGAGACTATAGGGTATACCTTCTTTGATCCCAAGGAACAAAAAGTCCTTGTTTCTAGAAATGCTCAATTCCTCGAGAAGGATTATATACTTGCGAAAGCAAGTGGGAGGAATCTTGAGCTGAGCACTAAAGAAGATCAAACAGTCAATCAAGTGATTATACCTACACTTGTTACATAAGATAGTGTAAGCATCAAACAACCTATTATAATACCGACATTGCATAGGTCGGGCCGGGCTCCAATCACTCCTGAGTGATATGGTTTTTCATCTATGATGATAAACATCTCTTTCTTATGGAAGATGATGAGCCTAGGACTTACAAGGAGGTAATGAAAGCCTCATAATCCGACAAATGGCTTAAAGCCATGAGTTTGGAGATGGACTCCATGTATGAAAATAAAGTCTGGAGCTTGATTGATACTCCTAGTGTGATTGGGTCCATAGGATGCAAGTGGGTTTTCAAGAAGAAACCTGACATGGATGGTAAAATAGTTACCTATAAAGCAAGGTTGGTTCAAAAGGGTATAGTAAAAAAGAAGGCATTGACTATGATGAGACCTATTCATCGGTGGCCATGCTAAAGTCTATCAAGATACTCCTTACCATCATAGCTCATTACGATTATGAGATTTGGCAAATAGATATGAAAATAGCATTCTTTAACGGGAATCTAGACATAGATGTGTTTATAGCATAGCCCGAGGATTTTACATCCAACGATGTCTCAAAGGTATGCAAGTTGCAAAAGTCCATTTATGGACTTAATTGAGCATCAAGGAGTTGGAATATTAGGTTTGATGAGAAAATCCAAGAAATATGTTTTGTGTCAAACACTAATGAGCCCTGTGTATATAAGAAGCCTAGTGGAAGTGCGATCATTTACCTTGTATTA
>CATIWQ010036349.1:0-10767 GCA_949673415.1 Euphorbia schlechtendalii
TCTGCTTCATCTCTTTCTGATCTTTATTTGTGGACCTAGGAATTATTTTTATTCCTTATTATTGTAAATAATGTTGTAATTCTCTTCTTCATCTCTTATTTCTTTTTAATTTTTATGTTAGAATACCCCAACGAAGGGAATTAAAATTATTCCCAGATAACAAGCCTCACATTTTTGCCACGCGATCATTTTCACTAATAAAATTGACCAACATACTTGTAAATAAAAATGAACAAATTTTTATTTAAATTAGCAACTTTAAAATCTTCAATGTTTTAATTAGGCCACACGGGCCTCACTAAAATCAAATCGAACATATGTGATATCCCCTATGCTAACCTTTGTGGATGCAGGTTAGATGTATGTTTAGAATTTTAATTTTCCTTCTGGTATCGCAATTTCATTTTTTTGGAAATTTAATTAATAGGTTAGCGGGTGGTTGCATCCCCCTATTTTTGGAAGCCTTGTAATCTTTATTTTTCGTATTTATTTTCCGCATTTACTTATTGCTTTGTAGATGGTTTATTATTTCACCTTGTGGATGGTTTATTATTTTGCCATACGTAAATCATGCATTTAAACTCGAAAAATGACCTAAGTACGAATATGCAAATAAGAAAATACGATTTTCTCTAGATGTAATATAATGTGATCACATAAGAAATAAGCAACTTATCTCAGACCTGAATCTCTGTGTCTTAGTGGGCCGTTCCCCGGACGTTAAGCATCACATGACTCTAATTCCTGGAAAGAGCTAATCTAGGTGGCAACTCCACACTAAGAGACGACGGATTCAAGTTTGACCAAATCTAAAAAATGTTTTCGCTTTCTCTTTCAACCTTTTTCCCTGGGTCCCCGACCCTGTGCTTTCTTTTTACAAACACCCCGGTGGACCGCACCTCTCATCTCGGTGCTCTCTCGGCCCACTGCTCCGTGTCGCCCGCTCACAACAACTATGTGTTGTACTATTTTCTTTGATATTATGACTTGCTACAAGATATTCAAGAAGATTGAAGCATCTCAGAACAACCTCTCATTATGAGGGAGCAAGATTTTTCCATGTGCTTAAGGATCACTCAGAATAACAAAATGAGGGAGATTGTTGCATTCTAAGTTAAGAAATTCACTAAGTTCAGAAGAATAGAAGAACCTCAAAGTCTTCAGAAGGAACCTACTGACATCAGAAGATAAGTTTAAGAACCATTAGCCATTAGAAGAAGTGTTACGTCAATAAATGTTTTCATCAGAAGCTGCCCAAAGGAATTTTAAGTAATTCCACACTAAAAGTTACGAGAATTGATATCATCAAACATCAGATTAAATGTCATCGCTTGCTAAAAACTCTTTCCTGAGAAAAAGGATAAAATGGGTTACTGTCCAAGGAACAAAATGATCCCCTCTCATTTCTTAGTAGACAATTGTACAATGTGGGGACCAAGAATCTACTTGATAGAGATCTAACGGATTCTATCTATTCTTGCTATGTCTAAACGGGAAAATTATTAGTAATTTTCAAGAGACAAGAGGTAAATAATCTGCTATCGTCCAAGATCAATAGAAACATCCTTACCCTCTATAAAAGGATGATTTTCTGCAGTGTAGAAGGATGGTGAAGTATTATCAATGAAAAAGAGCAATCAAGCTATTGTAAAAACTCTGCAACCACTTCACTTCTAAAAGCAAACACAAAAATTTCTAATCTGTTTGTATTTTGAGTTTTCACTGAAACATAGTTTAGAAACTCTCTTATTTCATTCATACCAAATTTTAATCACTAGTTTAGAAGCTAAGTTAGTGTGAGGAAGCTTAGAAACTAAAAGAGGAAGGTACTCTGAAGTGAGAGGCTATAAGCCTTAAATACAGGAAGGAATGTACTTCTGTATTGGTAAAGCTCTAAATCTGCTAAGGTTGTTGGACGGTACTTCAACCATCATTGTAGTGGTTTGTCTCTTCACCCAAAGAAGAATTAGTAGTGAATTAAATCTTAGACAGAGTCTCTAAGGACTAGATTAGGCAAAGGCTGAACCAAGATAAAAATTTGAGTTGGCAATTTTTTATTCTTCTTATATCAACTGTCATTGCATTCATAATTCCAGCTAGTTAAAGTTAATTAAATTCACAAGCTATAATTTTAATTTGTTTCAGATAAGGGTCTTCTAGTAAAATCTACAAGTTAGTTGATTACTTAGAAGAGGGTCTAGAGAAAACTTCCGCTTAACCTCTGAACTATGTAAAGAACTTGAAAAAGTGTCTTTCCCTTTTTTTAAAAAAATTTGCCTCATCTGGGCTTATACATTTTATGGAAAGAAAAATCTCCAACCCACACCGGATGTGACTCGAAACCGGGACCTCTAGAGTCTACAGCTTCCGTATTAACCACTAGGCTAAGACCTCAATTACAGAATCATTCACCTCCTCTCTGACCTATTTATCACCCTACCGGGTCCTAAAACTAAATATTATGTTTTTTAATATTTTCATCTTAAATTTAAATTTTTATCATTTTTATAATATATTTATATACTATAATTCATATTTTGATTAAATTTAAATTTTAAAAATGATTAAATATATTACTTTTCGAGTAATCGCCATCTAAGTCTCATAGGTTCCGACAACCTGATTAACTGCTTATTGAACTCGTTTCTATACCAAGATGTTTTTACTATTGTTATTATTGTTGTGATTATTATTATTGTTAGGCTTAATACAACACTAGGTACCTGAACTTGTCCCAAAAAATCTACTGCCCTCCTGAACTTTCAAAGTGACCCCGTAGCTCCCTCAATTTTAAAAAAGTGCACTACTTTGCTCCCTTAGTGCCACGTGTCAACTTCTGATTGGAAGAAGAAAATCCGAAAAATTACATCTTTGAAAAGTCAAACCAACCAGAAGATGACACATGGCATAGAGGGAGTAAAGTGGTGCATTTTTTGAAAGTTAAAGGAGCTACGGGGTCACTTTGAAAATTCAGAGGGGCAGTAAATTTTTTGAAATAAGTTCAGGTAGCTAATGATTCATTAAGCCTTATTGTTATCATCATCATTATCATCATCAGCGTTTATATTTTTGTCATGATTAATTAGAGCCTATATGCAAATTTCTTGCCAAAACCGCCTCTGTCATTCTATGCAAGTTGAAAGATATATTTAAACATTATTAAATCAAAGCACAAGAAACAATAAACTAATAATTAAGGGGATCCGTCTAAGATTCTAGATTGGAACTTTAAGAATCTTTAAAATAAGAAAAGTGGACCTATTTTCTCAAGAAAAAGGAAAATTAACTTATTTTTTAGTTGAAAGATTTTTGTATAATAGAATTTCAGAAATCGGTTTACTTTCTTTTCTAAATTCATAAAGAAAAATTATGTTTTATATTTTTAACTAAAATACACCCTAATTAATGTGAATCTAAATTGTTATACCGAAATTGAACACCATCACATAGTGTACCACAATCAAAGTTATTTCTCCTCTCTATATCCACTACCACCGCCTCTATTTCGACACTAGTTCCGCATCTACACTCACCTCACACATCATCAATATGTCTTCCTCTATCTATCATCCGCCATTACCACCTTCTTTCAACCCGCCATTGTCACCACCCTTACCTTCACAACAACTATCACCATCTTTGACCATGTTTTCTTAAGTCATATCATATTAGGTGAAAGGGACTCATCCGGTTAGTACTGATTTTTAGCATATGTCAGGATTGCGACGGTGTGCTACAGTTTAAGGTCCACGATCAAAAGGAGTCTAATTTTACTATATTTATATGTATATATCAATGTAAATAAGTTAAATTTATAACTTAAGATAAAAAAAGTTCAAGAGGCCCTTACTTACATAAAAATATTGTACTTTTTCATAAGGTAGGAATAAGAAAATATAATTTAAGCAAATAATCAATAATGGTAAGAAACTCTAACTAATTATATATTTAATTATAATTTTTCAACCCTGATCAACAATAGCTTTATTTCTCTTAATTAATTTGAATTTCTTAACTTAAAACGATCATATCTCTCAAATCGTTAATTTTTTCGAAACAATTCTTTAGAATATTTTATTCATTTCATTTTTATTTTTAAAACAATATCCAACTTGATATACTTTCGACAAAAAAATTGAAAACTAAATTTGATATAATTCATATTATACAAGTTTGCATTCTAGTATAATTTTCATTATATCAGATTTCTTTATACGTGATTTTTTCCAGGTAATATAATGTGTATTATATGAGTTTGTGATTTGGTATAATGTTCATTATACCAAATTTGTTTTCTCTTAATTAATTTGAATTTCTTAACTTAAGACGATCATATCTCTCAAATCGTTAATTTTTTCGAAACAATTCTTTAGAATATTTTGTTCATTTCATTTTTATCTTTAAAACAAGATCCAACTTGATATACTTTCAACAAAAAAATTGAAAACTAAATTTGATATAATTCATATTTTACGAGTTTTCATTCTAGTATAATTTTCATTATATCAGATTTCTTTATACGTGATTTTTTCTAGGTGATATAATATGTATTATACGAGTTTGCGATTTGATATAATGTTCATTATACCAGATTTGTGGTATAAATAAATATTGTTTAATGAACATTATACCAAAATGCAAACTCGTATAATATGAATTATACTAATTTTTTTCCAAAGTGTATTGAGTTTGATCTTATTTTAAAGATAAAAATGAAATAAACAAAATATTCTAGAAAATCATTTAAAAAAAATTAACAGTTTGAGAGATATAATCATTTTAAATTAAGATATACAAACTAATTAAGAGAGATAATTTCACTCTTAGTAAGAGTGTAATTGATGTATAAGTTCAAATAAAAAAATACAATAAAAGAAAATTACTTATTTATATTATTTGGATTAAAATTAAAATTAAACATAATTAGTTAGAATTCCTTACAATTTCCTCAAAAATATTTTAAGAAAAGAGGCCTTTATTTTCTTAGCTTAGGACCCCCCCGGAATGTTAGAAATGCTGTACATTCAGCCTTAACCAAAAAGTCATGACTCTAAACATAAAACAATTTTTAGAGCTTAGGGTCCATTATCTCACCCTATAAGATGCAAGTCAGCAAAAAAAATTAATCATAGGCTCGCCGACAAATATTGTTGATTTAACAAAACAAACAACCCCCCAAAACATAATCATGAATTTAATTTTTAACAAAACGTCTATTTAATGTGAAGTAAAGAATTTGTTTTGAGAAAGGTTAGAATTTTAACATCTCGTTAAACTGGATGGTCAAAACGTGCATACCTAAATTATAGGAGTGGAAGGTCACTTCCATTTCAATTCTCTGCTTATAATAATAATAATAATAATAATTGTTCAAGAGAAATTTATATAATTATCCTGCATCAATGATATGGATTTTGATCCATACATTAGGATTTTGATATGTGTATTAATAGGGTCTAAATAATTAAAACTTAACACACATAGCAAGATCCTAATGTATGGATTAAAATTCATATTATTGATGCAAGACCATTGTATAAACACTTTTCAACATTGAAAATAAAATAAATAAACCGTTTTCAACAACTGGCAAAGCACGTGGATTTTACGTCTCATCATCTGGTTTTCCAGCCCAAAAGCCAAAACCAATCAATACAGTATTCAAAAGCTACTTGAAATATAATTTTGTTTTCATAACTTAACAACTACCTGAATTAGCGATATATTCAATTTAAAAAGATGCTGATTGCCATGCACTCATACTTAAAAAATGATACCATATACATTTTTTGAATAGTTAATTTATATTTTTAAAAAAAAATTGTAAAATCACGCTAATATTACATGTAAGAAGTTCTTTCTTTTTAAAAATCGTCGGAAGAACATTGTGTCCCTTCATTGGAAAAAGGTTGAAGCGGGTGAAAATTTCAGGACGAACGTCCCAACTAGGTTGATGCGTTCACTTGTCTACAAAACACTCACTCATCTTTTCATTAAAAGTAAAATAAAAAGTTCTTCAGAGGAGAATGATCAGTTGTGTATATCAAGCAAAACGTTTTGTTGAGTGATTAAATCACCCACTCCAAAAGGCACAACTCTCCTATTACATGAGAAAAAGAAACGGCAATGGTAAAAACTCGCTAAAATTAAATCCTCCTCCCAGTAAGCATCGTAAAAAATAACTTTGTTTCTTCTTCTCCATAAATTCCATTCGACGAAAAACCAAAGCGAAGTAGCAAAATCACGACCAATCCCCACATGGAAGAGGTTCCGCCACAACATCAAGAAACTTCATCCCGAGTTCGGGATAGTCACCACGACACCAAACAAACGGAAAAGATCGCACCAAATAGCTCGCACCTTCAAACAATGAAATAAGACATGCTCCATGGATTCAACGTCGTCACAAAATACGCGAGATTGGTTGTCGATGCATCCCCTCTCAAATAAAAATGCCTTTGTAGGTAGTCGATTATGGAAGACTAACCACCTAAAGAACTTGACCTTCGACGTGAGATAAGACCTCCAAATTATGTCAAAATCGCTAGCCAAAACGCTAGTTCTTGACTTGTAAAAACATTCCAAGAAGCTACCCGCCGAGTACGTACGTGCCGCGTCGCGCCACTAGCCTAGAGAAACCTGTCAGGGACAATAGCCCCTTCAAGCTGCAAAATTGTTGCCTGCTGACTGCCAAGTTCACCTGAAACACTTAGAAAAATGTTAGGATTAGATTGTCGAATCCATTCCCGTAGTTGCAAACATCTTTCACGAGTCGACAATCTCAGATTTCGCTTTCAGAAGGGTTTTGAAAACGGGGCAGAATTGAAAATAGCTTGACATCCTTCGAACATCGAACAACGTTTCCGATTACATAGACCGAACACATCCGGAAACAAATCGGCCAAGGGAATTTTCGAGGTCCAATTATCGAAACCAAAAAGAGCTACCCAAACCATCCCAATCACCACCTTAACGTTAGATTTAAATACACTCCACCAATCACCATTAGAAACACAACACGCCAAAATCCCTTTCCAAACGTGTGAGATTCGACTCGTATCAATCTCTTCTACCGCTGCCCAAGACCAAAAATTATACTTCCTAACATAAACGTCGAACCAAAGTGAATCATTCCCACCCAATCTAAGCTTCCATGACCATTTTAATAGAAGGCTACAATTCACCACTTTAAAATCCCAAATAAAAAGCCCCCATCACATTTTGGCAAAGAGATCGTACTCCAACTGACTTTACTAATTCCCCTAACAGATGCATCTCCTTTCCATAAAAAATTCCTCATGATTCGAATCAATTTTGCATTTACCGAGGAAGGGATTTTGTAAATCGATAATAAATAGATGGGAAGCGAAGCATAAACCGATTTAATAAGCACAACCCGACCACTATACGATAAATATTGACCTCTCCATCCTTGGAGTCTATTAAGGAATTTAACAATGAGAGGGTTCCAAAGGGATAACTGGATTCGTTTATGGCTCAACGGGACTCCTAAGTAAGAAATTAGAAACTTCTCACACTTACAACCAAGCATTGCTGACGCCACAGCCCTCGAGTCCGCGACATTGACTCCTAAAAGCAAGCTTTTGCTAAAGTTGATACTTAACCCCGAGATAACCTTGAAACACCTCAAGATTCTTAAGACTACTAGCATAAGAGATTCCTCTGCAGGTAAAAAACATCGTATCATCAGCGAATTGGAGTAAGGACATGTAGCTAGATGACCCATCAAGATGGAAGCCTGGTAATGAACCAGACCGAATACTGGCTTTAAATAATTGTTTCAACCCTTCAACCGCAAGCACAAAAATGAAAGGCGACATTGGATCACCTTGCTTTACCCCTCGATGGAGCCGAATCGAGTTACTCAGAGAACCATTGATTAATATCGAAGTTGTCGAGTTCATTCGGCAGTTAGAAAGCCATCCAATCCATTTCTCAGAAAAACCCATCCTAAGTAACAACGCATCAATAAAATTCCATGAAATACTATCGAAAGCTTTCCGGAAATCAAGCTTTATTGCGAAGAATGACCCTCTACTAGATCGAATAGAGTGAATTACCTCTGATGTAATAAAGGAGCATTCGTGGATGCTTCTTCCTTGCACAAAAGCAAACTAGTTCTCCGAGATTAAGGCCGGTAGACATGGCTTCAAACAAGTTGCAAAGACTTTGGAAACCATCTTGTAGATGCCGTGAATGGGGGCAATTGGCCCAAAATTAGCCAAAGAGGAGGATCCCGGAACCTTCGGAATAAGAATAGTGAACGATTTCTTGATAGAATCCGGCAGTGTCCCTGTAGCAAAGAGATTATTAAATATCTCCATAACACATAGCTTCAATTCGTTCCAAAACCACTTATAGAAAAAGAAATTGAAACCCTCCGGACCCGGGGCTTTCCCTTCGCTACAATCACTAACGGCTGCCCAAACTTCATCGACACTAAAGGGACCCGTGAGCTTAACGGTCATCTCCTCAGTCACCTCTCGGAACTGCAAATCACGAAGCGAGAACAAAACCAATGGTTTCGTCGAAAAAAGGTCATTGTAGAAATTCTGAATAGAAGAAATAATGACATGCCGATCCGTGATTAAGCTTCCCTCAACCTCCAATTGACTGATCCTGTTGTTTCTCACTCTAGCTGACGCAACACGATGGAAAAATTTTGTGTTTTCATCACCTAGTAAAGCCCAATTCACCCTCGACTACTGATGTCTAATTTTCTCTTGGCTTAGTCTCTTAGCTATCAATTCGGCTTAAATCCTATGCAATTCCAAACCCTCAGAGCTATCAAACAATCGAGCTATCGATGATGAAGTGGCGGATACAACTCTCTCCTAGTGATATGATATTTGAATCTAATTTCCCAAAATTAGCCATGTGCCACAGCTTCAGGAAGTCCCAAAGTTTGCCCAATTTGAATTCCACATCCTTCAAAGGCCATCTAGTGCAGATTCTAACCCACTTTCCCTTAATAAACGGAAAAAAATCCTCGTTATCCCACCAGCAATTCAAAGAACGGAACGGCCTAAACCCCGCGGGAGTAACCTTATGAGAGGAGAATACAATGGGAAAATGATCAGATAGGGTAGACTCTATCATCGAGATATTGACCTGAGGCCATAAATCAAGAAGGTCGTAGGAAATCAACGAGCGATCTATTCTCGAGAAAGATTAGCCATGAACATTGTAATTATTCCTCACGTAGTATGAATGAATACATGACTCTCATATTACAAAAGGAGTTTCGACAATGATGGAAAATATGAAAGGAAGAAAGCAGGTAAAATCAAAAATTTTGCAACAACGACGGGAAAACAAAAACATACTAAAGAACAATAATGTAGTGTTCTTAAAAAAACACTGAACTCAGAAAAGTGGATATTGTAACACACTTCACAATGATCTATGGATTTGTAATCTGAAATCAGCAAAGCTGATCCATGTCCTTTAGAATGATATATTTGTTTTAGTTGCATTCAAGTTTTAAATTCATCACGGACTAATTATGATTTATATTTCCTTGTTGAAAATCCCAATTAGGTTTCTTATTCATTTGCTTCTAGTTTACTGTTGAAGGAGGTTAATGTTAAGCATAAGTACGAGGTGTTGGAATTGTAGATGTGCCATAGTTCTAAAGGCATTGGTTCATGTAGTATCACATTATAAAGGCAATAATATACTGCATTTATACCTTGTGCTATAATATGAGTAGAGTATCCATTGATTGATAATCACAAATGTCCTAAGTCTGTTTTAATCATGGGAATGAATGAAATGAAAGACTTGTATGTTGGATGATCTATAGTAATGTAGATGCTATGTCACTTGGTAAAGTAGATCATGAACATGGGCACATGTTGAAAACATGGGGCTGGGCCGATCCACACAGCAAAGTCACATGGTTGTATGTCATAGACAATTTGCTGAGTAGGTCTCAGTTATCCTCGGACTTGATTTCAACTTATTACAGATGTGGAATTGAGTATGCTATAGTATATTACTAACGGGTCCTTAAATATTGGATTACAAGTACAGGTATGCTCGGTATATTTCATAACCACATTAGTAGTGGTGTTGAAGTGATAGGATTGCCATTCGATTTGATAAATCAAAATGAATCGCCAATAACTTGATGAATAAAAGTGATAAGGACGTCCAATAAGTCGTTGACTTATATTATCATTTTATTCTAGATCAAGAAATACGATGAATTGTATAAGAGGGTGACAAGCACCATGCCTCTTATTCATCATATTGATGTCAGCTGGCAAAGGACTTTGTGAGATAACTACTGGGTTCAGTATCTTTAATAGATGGCTGTATTATGTCCCAATTGGGGGCTGTAATGGTTTGGTAGAATCCGCTTACAATCTACGGGTGAATCCCATTACCAACATATGGACAGACCCAAAGGATCGTGCGCTTAGAACTACTAATCTAGGATTTCTTGTACATATAATGTTACAAGACATGATGAAAGAGTGATTATTAATTATTTGACATATGAAGTCAATTTAATTAAATAATCTTTACAACTCAAGAAGTATTTAATTTGAATTAAATGGTATAATATAAAGTTATTTATGTTATTCATTGAATTAAATTAAAGTATAAATGTTTTAATTAGCATGTGGGTTAAATTGGAAATTTATAAAGTTGACAATTAAAATAAATTTAAGGAATTAAATCTATAGATTTAATTATTAAATATTTTTTTTGTAGTCAATTTATAGATAATCCTAACAT
>CATIWQ010036368.1:0-44792 GCA_949673415.1 Euphorbia schlechtendalii
TCATTTGAAAAGAAATTTTTATAAAACTATTTTTCTGGATATCTCAGGTTTGACATATAATGCATGGCATTGATGTCTTTTGGACTATGAACCAATACTTGATAGATAAAATTTAATCCACGAAATATTTGGTGAAACATAAAGTTTCTATGAACCAAATAAGCACTACTGTGGAATAGAGATTTTACCATATCACATTATACCAAGGTGCTCTCTCTGATAGCGCGGTTTTGCGCAAATAGGTCGTGCGCCTGCCTAGTCTTTCATAAGTGCTCTAATAGATATTGCCAATATCTCATAGAAGAGGCCCCACTTCACACTCACATAGGTGATTTCATCAAGTGTATATTGCACTTTATACACCTCTCATAAGATATATGAAAATCATTAAGAGTTCTTATAACCCAACCTCTCAAAATATGCAACATAGCACTTTCACACATCTAGGATTGAGACAATTTTAATGGTGCTAGTAGAACTAACAAAAACTTGTTATTACCCATATGAACCTGCTTCATGGGATCTCCAATCACATAGGTTGGGTTCCCATCTTTGCTAATTTCAAATTAGCTTAAGTCTCATCCTCTCCGATGTTTCTGAATTAAATAAATTCTTTCTCAAAATTTATTTCTCAAACCCAGTCAGATGAGTTGATCAGAATCATCCTTGACTTACATAGTTGACGGACATAATTCCATCTTTAAGTTGTTATTTTACAACAATATATCTCAAACGTATACATTAAAGGTCTTATTTCTCAAAATAGATATTAACGTTTAGCAATCACAATGTATATACATTGAATGTGTTGATTTTAATTCTAAAATAACACATACTAAGGTTATTATTCTAACCACTTAGTCTCATTATATTCCAACTTCCAAGCAAATATTTATGATTATAATTTGCTTAATTAGTTTTAATATTATTACTCATCACCAAAAGTGAGAATAATCACTAATGAATTTCTTCTCAAATGAATCAAATATTCAATTAACATCACTATACTATTATAGAATAGTGAGAAATTCATTACATAGAATATCATAATTTATGACAAATCTCAAAATAATTTTATAAGCCTTGTTATGGCTTCTCATTTATCATTATTTCTCTTCAATGGAATTTTGTAATCATAAGGGATACACAAACTTTTAAAAGAAGTTTCTCAACACAATGTACTTTCATTTATCCTTATGATTCTCATACCAAAAGAAATTGCATATTCTTTTCTCACTTGAAGTTGTTGAAAACTAAATTGAAAATAATTTATAGAGAAAAACTCAATTTATTTTCTCTGTCCCAATAAAAGTAGTTGAAATATTTTCTCTATCTCAAAATGTACAAATAACATCATTTATAGAGAAACAAAAGAGTTGTTAAAAACCCTTTGGAAACCTTTATATTTTTCTCAACTTCAAAAAATTTCACAACCATTTTCATTCTCTTCAAAGAGAAATTTAAATAAAGTAAATCATATTTGTATCAACAAAATTTATTACTCTCAAGGTAATTAGTAAAACTTTATAACACAAAGGTTAAAGATAAAACCTTATAAAAATAAGGATTTTATAAATAAGAACATAAAATTGAGAAATATTTTTTTCCTCTAAAGAATATTTATTTTTAAATACCCCCACACTTTACAAAATTTGAGACAACCCCATATTTTCAAAAATTTTGTATTAGAAGGAAAAACCCTTTTCTAACTCATGTGGTGGTTCCACAAAAACTAGAAAATTTTCTTTTTCTCAAAAACCAAAAAGAAATTTTCTCAAAAAATACTCACAAGAGATTTTGTCTCATTTGAATGAAATATTTAATTAACATCATTGTATCATTTTAATACAATGGATTCCCACAAGATAATACCATAACACATAGTAACTCTCAAGAATTTCACAATACTTAATATGGTTGCTCAATACTCATTTTTCCTCTTTATAATAATCACAAGGGATACACATAAACTTATTAAAAAGTTTCTCAATAAAGTGTTCTAAGACATCATCACTCATCCTTATGATACTCTTTCTCAAAATCATATTAAGTATATGACATATATACAACATTATATATGTTCAACACAAACTATCAACACACAAATTAAGGTTTTGAACCTTATTACAATACCCCCACATATTTAGAAGATAATCTCACGTATCGTAGAGTCTGTACTACTCTCACATTAGCATCGGGATCACCACCCATCAATTGGAACCGTTGTTCCTATTGCCATTGCCCTCATAAAGAAATCTGTCACACAAATTATGAATTTTAGTATGACATAAACTACTGGAAGTATCCTTTAAGATTGTTAGAAAAACAATGGTAAAAATAAAACTAAATAAATAAACTCTTCAATCTTGATTTTCTCGGTGCCAACCAAATTGAGAAGTTCTCCTTATGGATTTTCCAGTCCAACCTTCAACCAAAACAAACATAATCAATAGAATATGTATAAATAAATAACATAAGTAATAAAAACAAGTTAAAGAAACTTGAACACCGATAAGATGAGTCATGTCGAACGACACTGTCCTTAAAGAATACTTGTAGTTCATTCCAAGATTAAACAGCTCATTCACTCTCGATTTGAAAGCGGTAACAGGAACAGAGATACAATACATATCTAGAAAACTCAAAGGGGAAATAAGTAATCACAAATAAAGAATAATTTTTCATGCTCTCAAAGTAGTCACAAAATATATTTCATTTGCTCTCAAATTACGCAGATAGTTGTATCTCTTCTCTACCATAAGATGACAAATGGCCACCTTAAAAATTGCTCTAAAAAAAGGTTTTGTAAAAGTGTATAAATACCAACATTAAAGATAAAATTAGCCGGTAAATTAAAATAAAAACGTTGGGGTCAAAACTGCTCATAAAAGACCCATAAACACACCATTTCAAGGCTAATAAAGGTTAATTAAAAGGCGATTAAAAGACACGATTTTCTAATACATTTTTAATAACAACATAACTTATTAATGATAATAATAGAAACAAAACTTGTTAATTACTTTGTTTTGAAATAACATAATTTCTAACAAAAAAAACATGTTATAACATAACAATATCCCCGAATTATTATACATTATAAAAACAGAAGTTTTTCTTTTAGGCAGTTTTAATAAATAATAGGCGACATCATTTATAAATTACATAAAAGTGTGCCTCAAAATTTTATATAGAAAAACAAGTAATAAATAAACTTCAAGGAATTACATCATCTATAAATTACGTAATAGTACACTTCAAGGAATCTTCAATAAATACACATTGAATTCTACAAAATATGAAAAATTTGACTAAAATTCCGGTACAATTTATGTGTTTTGACTGATGAATAACATAGATTTTGTAAACATTTGAGACTATATTTAAGATATGATTAACCACTAGCCTTTGGTATAATGTTCATCATTTTTTGAAGAATACAAAAAGTGTGGTTATGGATTCAAACTTCATAACCAGCAAAATTGATAAAAAAAAAAATGCACAATAATGAAAAAGAATTGGAAATATGATTCATATTTCTTGCTATAGCATGACTTCGCATTTCGCAGCGTATATAAAATCTTCTACTTGTCACCAAATTACTCTACTGTGATATTTAACCTAAATTGTATCCCTCACAATAAAAATGTTAGAAGTTTATATTTACTGTGAAAAACAAATTGATATAGCCTATATACTAATATAATTTATCAAAGTTTTTAGCAAAATGACAGATATTTGGGTATTAGACACATCATTTTGTGATTTAAATAACAAAAACATTGCAATTATTATGGACAGAGACATGCAATTTAATTAATAAAATGGGTACAAGTATAGTGTGTCAAGATTTTTCTGTAAAATACATTAATAAATTCAGGTCAGTAATGATCGGCTGCATTTTTCAATACATATAAACGACAATAACTAAAGTGTATCATAATTTTATCGATAAATAAGGATTAGAAGCAACAACTCAACTCCACTCCACTTCACACTACTACTAAAAAATGGAAGACCAGTTTCAGTTACTTTCCTCTCCAAATTTGTTATTGATAGCCCTTTTTTCTATCCTTATAGTGCTGAAATTATGGCAAAAATCAAAAGCAAAATTAAATTTACCACCAGGACCAACCAAGCTTCCAATTGTAGGAAATATACATCAATTCCTAATGAGTCCTTCACCCCATAAACTCCTAAGAGATATGGCCAAGAAATATGGAAATATTATGCATCTTCAGCTTGGTGAAATTACCAATATTGTTGTTACTTGTCCTCAAATTACTAAGGAAGTCTTAAAAACTCATGATATTACGTTTGCTCAACGGCCTTCACTATCCGCCGCGGCTATCATAACTTACGGTTCCACTGATATCGTGTTTGCTACTTATTCCGAGTATTGGAGACAACTACGCAAAATTAGCATACTCGAGATGCTAAGTGCCAAGCGTGTGCAGTCTTTTCGTTCTATCAGGGAAGAAGAGGGTTTGAATTTGATGAAGACAATTGCGTCTTTTTCAGGAGAGCCGTTTAATTTTAGCAAGAAAATATTCGATTCCACGTGTGGTGTAGTTTCTCGTACAGTTTTTGGCACGAAATGTGGACATCAAGAAGATTTTAGGCCCCTTGCTGAACAAGTTACAAGGGCTTTAGCGCAATTTAATTTGGTTGATTTGTTTCCTTCTGTCAAATTTTTGAGCGTTTTTAGTGGTACTAGATCTCTTCGGCAACTTCACAAAGCGCTCGATAGTTTTTTTGAGAATGTCATTAGTGATCGCAGAGCCACGATAGCAGAAGCTGGTGGTATGGCTCACAAGGGCGACGAGGACAGTATTCTAGATGTTCTTATGAGAGTCCAGGATGACGGGGACCTTGAATTCCAATTATCAGACGACAACATCAAAGCGGTTATCCTGGTTCGATTTTACTTTCTATATATTGCAACTACTTGACATAGTACTTTTTGCGGTTTATAACTTGCTAGTTAGTTACTTAGTCCTTAATTAATGGGTTTTTCATGGTACTGTGTGGTACCAAATAAAGTAGATTCTTTGGGTTGGTAGAACCATGAATATACACATTTTTAAAACTGGTATTCGGTAGCTCTACTGGTTCTAGATTTTTACATTACATAAATATAAAACTATACTATTTAATCAGCAAATTCTTTCTCTACTTTTTCTGGTCTTCATGTTTTCGTGTCCCTGCATTTTGTCATCGTGTTAATTGTTGGTAGCTTTTGTTCATACTAATTTAGTTATTTTTTTGGGCATCCTTTTCCGATTCGATTTTTTACTGGCATATAAAACAGTGGTTAGCTTGCAGTTCCTGAATTTTACTGTCATTTATATTTCCAATGAATTGGATTTCATAATTACTATTTGAACTTTTGTATTGAAATTCGAGTTTTTTAGTCTTCTATCGCTTCGTAAGAACAAAAAATAAGACAAATCCGACGGAGAGCCAAGGCATGTGCATAAATCAACAAAGTAAATCACTAATGCAATTCCGATTGTTCTTGTTTTAAATGATTAAATGGACAATTAAGCATTTTATTAATTTTTGCACTATCCAATACCATATAATAAAACTAAACAAATTTTTTTAAGAAAAACATATCTTTCAATGTCATTTATCCAAATAAAAATTAAAAAAAAAAACCCATATTTTATTGTATTTTATCATACTTTATTCAACTATGAAAATCATAAACAATACAAGGGCCTAAAACTGTAAACAATAACTCTTTTTGCTAATGCATTAATAAGGAGTAACAAACTATTATTTTTGGTTTAGGATGTTTTCACTGCTGGAACCGAGTCATCAGCAACAACAGCCGAATGGGCAATGGCCGAACTAGTGAAGAATCCAAGAGTAATGCGAAAGGCACAAGAAGAGGTGAGGCGAGTGTATGGCAACAAGGGAAAGGTAGATGAATCTGAGATTCATCAATTGCATTACTTAAAACTAGCAATCAAGGAATCATTACGATTACACCCTCCAGCACCTTTGTTTCTTCCAAGAGAATGTCGAGAGAGTTGTGAGATTAGCGGTTTCGACATTCCAGTCAAATCTCATGTCATCTTTAACCTGTGGGCAATGGGAAGGGACCCATCCATTTGGGAAGACCCGTACAAGTTCTATCCAGAAAGATTCATCGATAGCCCAATCGATTTCAAGGGAAATGACTTCCAGTTCATACCATTTGGCGCTGGAAGAAGAATTTGTCCTGGAATGACATTTGCTTTGGCTAACGTTGAGCTTTCGCTTGCTCGCTTTCTGTACCATTTTGACTGGCAACTTCCTGATGGGCTCGAGTTAGAGAACCTAGATATGGATGAGGCTCCAGGGCTTGCCATGAGAAGGAAAAATGATCTATGCTTGATTGCCATCCCACATTTCTCTACGCAAACACTGTAAGGCAATACTCATGTTGAAACTCTTTCCTTGTCAAATGCTGTTTTCCCTAACTTTTTCAATTTAATAAAGTTGCACATTTATTCGAAGAGTGTATATATGTTCTCTTCCTATTCCTCGTTATGGTGCTTTATAATATATGCTTGAATTCACCGAGTGGAAAGATCTAGCATGGACAAATGCACCCTACTGATCACACTTACTGATTAATAAAAGCCGTCAGTAGAATCTGTATTCCAAGAAGAAATTGACTCGAGCAGCGTTTATATTAAAACTCTCACATGCTCCGAATCACATAAAAATAAAAAGAGATGTGTTTAATGCAGGCAATTAAGCCTTTTAACATAATAAACTAAAACAGAAAACTATATTGGAACTCTTCTATCCTATAAATTGCTTACAAAAAAATTAAAGGTTCTATATCTGTTACTAAATTCTTCTTCTTCAGTTTTACAAATCAGATGTGATGTTGGAGGAATTAAAGGGAACATTAAAAAATGAACAAGAGTTTTATTTCATAAAATATAGTACCTTTAATATACGCCGAAAAACACAAATAAAACTTTATTTATTTTTGAAGTAAGTTTACAAATTAGAGTGTTATTAGCAATCCTTAATAATAGCAAAGTGCTCCTCTATTTCAAAATAATGATTTTTTTAAAACTTAGAAAATTTTCAAAATAAGTGTCGGTTTTAGATTTCAATGCACATTTTTAATCGTTTACCCATTTAACCATTATTTAATGCACATTGAAAATGATAAAAACAGTAAATTATTCTACTCTCAAATTAACAAAGGTCATAGAAGTATATAAGTATTTTTATTGCTTCAATTAATGTGATAATGATATTAACAAATATCCTTAAAACTACAGTTATATTAATGTAGGGAGTATATGGAATATAGGTATCCTACTTTAGAATGCCTAGGCAAGAGACATGTGAACCTGAGGACAATCATCATAATAGGCAAACCCCAAAAATATCCTTACACACGGATGTGAAGAAAATGAAGCTAATTCAGGCTAAAAATTAAAAGGGAACAAGTGTCCAATTTTATGTCACAGATGGACTGTTGATGTTCAATAGAGCAAAAACATTATGTTGGTAAATCTTGTGATTTGATGGGACATCACCATACATTTGTGCAACGCAAAAACAACCATCTTTTTCATCAAGACTTTCAAACAAAGCGACAAATAATAAAACTAATAGTCAAGCCTCTCGAAGGTTGTTCTAACTTGCACTATATTTCACTTGCCATTGAAGATCTGATTGAAAAAATTATTGATGCTCATCAACATATTCAAATCACCAATAACTCTTTTTGTATGGATATTTAAATGAAAATATTCGGAATTAACTTCAAGGTAAAATAACCAAAACTAATATAGCACCGCCTTCTAAAAAATATAAAGGAAATAAAAATATAATGGGAAATTGTAAAAAATATAGAGTTTGTGAAGTTTCAACTTTTCCTTTATTTTCTATAACCAATTTTAAGTTTCAGTTTTCACTCTATACGTTGTATACACACACTGTTTTATCAAGCTTTAGTCGCTTCCTCTTTTTACATCGCGCGTTTCTCTCTATCAAAATCTCTCTTCCTTGTTTCGATTATCCTCGATTTTCTCTAGATTGAAGTTTCTTCAAGTTTCTGCTCTCTGCAATTCTTAAATTCTCTGCACAATTCCAATTTTCTAGCTTTTGACCAGTTTTTTTTCAATTGAGAATGGGGATCGATGGAGTTGAAATCCTGTTATTGCTGATAGATTTTGTTTTGTCTCTTTGTATTTGTTTTTGTTGTTAATTTGCAAAAGGATTATGCAATTTTTATGTTGTAATTGATGTGAGGATTTCATTACGCTATATGCAATAGTAAATTTACATATTAATCTGATTTGTATCACTCTCATTGGTCTTGGAAAGCTTGCTCTTCAAAGTATTTCTGAACCTAAATCAGCTTATTAGGTGTAATTAATTATCTTACATGTTTAGCTAACTTTCTAATGCATTTTCATCACTTTTCAAGATTAATTTAACACAACTGGTTCTTCATACCAGTTACATACTAGATTCTAACAAGATGCAGAAATTTACAAGCTAAATACCAATTAGATACCAGATTTTTAATAAAATGCAAAAAACTACAAGCTAATACAATTTAAATACTAGTTACCTACCAGATTCTAATAAGATTCAGAAAATTACAAGCTAAATACCAGTTAAATACCAGTTTCCTACCACTTTCTTACTAGTTTTGACATTTTTTGTTCTTCATACCAGTTGGATACCAGATTCCTGCTGTTTTAATTTCAATACCGATTAAATACCAGTTGGATACCAGTTTCCTACCACTTTCTTACTAGTTTTGACATTTTTTATTCTTCATACCAGTTAGATACCAGATTCCTACTGTTTTAATTTCAATACCGGTTAGATACTAGTTTCCTACCACTTTCTTACTAGTTTTGACATTTTTTGTTCTTTGTTCTTCATACCAGTTAGATACCAGACTCCTACTGTTTTAATTTCAATACCGGTTAGATACTAGTTTCCTACCACTTTCTTACTAGTTTTGACATTTTTTGTTCTTCATACCAGTTAGGTACCAGATTCCTACTCTTTTAATTTCAATACCAGTTAGATACCAGTTTCTTACCACTTTCTTACTAGTTTTGACATTTTTTATTCTTCATACCAGTTAGATACCAGATTTCTACTATTTTAATTTCAATACCAGTTTCCTACCACATTCTTACTAGTTTTGACATTTTTTGTTCTTCATACCAATTAGATACTAGATTCTTACTGTTTTAATTTAAATACCAGATACATACCAATTTCCTACCACTTTCTTACTAGTTTTGACATTTTTTATTCTTCATACCAGTTAGTTACCAGATTCTTACTATTTTAATTTCAATACCAATTAGATATTAGTTTTCTACCACTTTCTTACTAATTTTGACATTTTTGTTCTTCATACCAGTTAGATACCAGATTCGTACTGTTTTAATTTCAATTCTAGTTAAATACCAGTTAGATACCAGTTTTCTACCACTTTCTTACTAGTTTTGACATTTTTTGTTCTTCATACCAATTAGATACCAGATTCCCACTGTTTTAATTTCAATACCAGTTTCCTACCATTTACGTACTAGTTTTCTACTGTTTTGATTCAATAGTTTTATCTTACATGTTCTAATCACTTTCTAAGACATTTTAATTAATTTTCAAGATTAATTTGACATAATCTATTCTTCATACTAGTTTTCTACCACTTTCTCACTAGGTTTGACATTTTTTATTCTTCATACTAGTTTCCTACCACTTACCTACTAGTTTCTTACTAGTTTTGACATTTTTTGTTATTCATACTAGTTATATACCAGATTCCTACTGTTTTTTATTCAATACTTTTGTAGAATTCTTTTTCACATGTTGTAATCACTTTCTAATGCATTTTCATTACTTTTAATATTATAATTGTTTGTTTATTGCTACGGAGATGAACTTTTGACATGTATTTGTGTTACCTATCATATTTTCATAACAAAATTGACACATCCTGTTCTTCTTACCAATTACATACAACTTATATACCAGTTTCTTACCAGATATTAAACAATTGAAAAAATATTTTCGAAAAAAAATATCACAATGAATGACATTTCGAAGATAAAAATGAGACGAACAAAAAACTCTAAAGCATCAGGTAAAAAAAATGAGCAGTTTAAGAGATAATGGCGAAATAAGATAAAAAAAATTAAAAACAAGCGTTGAAATTAAGGAAGGTGAACACAGAAACTTTGGAGCGTATAGAAGGTAAATATGAAACTTAATTGGTCAAATAAGTTGGGATACAAAACTTGAGCTGAAATTATTCTTAGTTTTCAACCCATTTATAAAACTTCCTCAAATATAATTGGCATATATCAATTAATCAATAAATAATAATCTCACATTTCACCAATATATTGATTACTTGACATCAAGAAAGTGTCAAATGCCTAAATGATTATCAATATCTAACAAATGCGTCGCCATTCAGCGGCACTATTTCTGTTTTAATTTATCCTATTATTTAAGTTATTCTTAGCTCTTAATTAGGATTACATGTCTTTAACACCCTAAGCTGTGAATAGCTATGCAATTAGTTAGGATAGAATAGAATATTCTGTTTTGCTGTTTTGTTTGTTAGTGGACAGCTGTCCTGTTAGAAGCCCTATATATTGCAATTAAGTATTATGGCTGAAAGTTTTGAGTTCTCAAAAGCAATTAGTGGTTCATCAAAAGCTTTTGAGAACTCAAAACTTTCACAAATACTCAACTTAATTTGTGTAAGTGGACTTTCACCTCTTTCTCCTGAAATCGTCCTTGGTAGAATAAGGCCAAATGCATCACGATGCATCACGAGATCTCTCAACTTGTCCATTTTCAGCTACTACACCTTGAACTTTGAAAAGGTCTCCTTAACTCTCTTAACTTGACGAAAGCACTCTTAACTTGACGAAAGCACACAAGTTTATCCCTAGATGTCACATGTTGGCTTATAAATGGAGAGATAAAAATCAAGAATTGACATCTTTTAAAAATCAAACTAACAAGAAATTGACAAGTGATGCTCAAAGACGAAAACGGTGCACTTTTACCAAGTTGAGGGAGCTACGAAGACCTGCAGTAGGCGTAAGCGAAACTGGGCAAGTTGAGGGAGTTGTAGATGCATTTAACCTTGAAAAAAATTAACAGCAGCCAACATAAATGTGATAGTGCTTGAACTTGAACAAAGATGATGATCATATAATACATTGTAAAATCAAGCAGTCAACAAAAACACCACAAAAAATACAATCACCACATTTCATATTCTTTTCATTTGTACAAACAAACATGACTATTTTTCAAAAAAAAAAAAAAAAAAAGAATTTATAAGACAATACCTGTATAAGATGCGCAAATTAGAAAATTGCTGTTTATATTATATCGTCATTGCTGAAGGTCTATATCTTCTTGTTGCTGTTGCGGCTGCTCTCCCTGCCAAACCCAAACAATGTCTTCAAGTGCAGGTTTTATACCTTCTTTCAATACCTTCTGATACTCCATTGTGTCACCGCTACTTTTCTTCACCTCCACCAAGTAAAAATTCGGCGTCACTTCAAAAATCTCTGTATCTATGCACAACGGACCCTTTCTACCTTCATTTACTCCCTCCATTTTCAATAGCCCCGCTTCTTCCTTCATGATTTTCATCCTCTGGCACTTTGCAACATCTTCCAATTTAGATATGATAACTGAGGCTGGCTGTAAAGATGTAAATCTCGCTTCTCTCTGTTGAGCATTGTCATCGAATAACCCAGACAGATCAAACCCAGCCGAAAGAGAAATTATGTCAAAAGCATTTAACTTGGGTGGCAAAATAGACTCCTGCTTTATCTCAGAAGGACCGGAGCCGTTCCTCTGCAGAGAATTGACAGCATTTTTTTCGGTTTCAGATTTTTGCTTTCCTTTTCTAAACCAAGAGCTTTCCTTTATCTTCTCTATGGAAATCCTAGTTTCAGGATTTGGATCCAACATCTTCGACAACAGCCTACGAGCTTCTGGCGGAAACCAATTTGGACATCTGAATTCAGCTCTGCCGATTTTCCGGTACATTTCCATCAAGTTTGAATCATGAAATGGCAAATAACCTGCCAACAACACATATAAAACAACCCCACAAGACCAAATATCGGCTTTGGCTCCATCATAACCCTTTCTGCTTATAACTTCAGGAGCAACATATGCTGGGGTCCCGCAAGTCGTGTGAAGTAACCCGTCTTGGCGTTTAGTTTCAGCAAGGGCACTTAACCCGAAATCGGTTATCTTCAAATTCTCACTCTCATCCAACAACAGATTTTCGGGTTTTATATCTCGGTGATAAACGCCCCTGCTATGGCAGAAATCAACTGCGTTAATCAGCAGCTGGAAATACTTGCGTGCAACATCTTCCCTTAGCTTTCCTTTGGCAACTTTGTTGAAGAGTTCACCTCCTTTACAATATTCCATTATGAAGAAAATCTTACTTTTTGTAGCCATGACCTCAAATAACTGCACAATATTCGGGTGTCTAACAATTCTCATCACGGATATTTCTCTTTTGATCTGATCAACAAGCCCTACTCTCAAAACCTTTTCTTTGTCAATTACTTTTATGGCAACACTTTGATTAGTTCTAATACTCCTAGCATAATAGACCTTAGCGAAAGTGCCTTGGCCAAGCAATCTCCCTATCTCATACTTCTGTGTCAAAACACTCGGTTTATGTTCCATCCCAATCCAAAATTTTTAACTCGATGAAACCAAATACAATATATGAAAATTACAGAGCTCTATCAACAGCAGAAGCAATTTAACCGTCTTCACAAAGATCATGCATCAATACAGCAGGAAATGTACAACTAATAGTAGGCTCATAATTAGTCGAAACGTCTAGTGATAAAATACTATGTGTAAATCCAATATCATCAAGAATGGAAAAGGACTGTTCTAGCAAAGCCACAACCTTATGAGATGAAGAGACAAAAATATGAACATTCAGGCACATCATGCAGCATTCCTTAGGTTCTCCTTCTATAGAAAAAATCAAGAACGCCGGAATATCTTGAGGGTAATTCAAGTACAATCACCAGAAACTGTTTTACAACCTGAAAGTAGCAAAATATATTAAATACATTAAAAATACAAATGCAGTGAAGTTCACAATTTTGCAAATATGGATGTGTTATTAAGCCACATAGCAATTAATAAAACCCCTTCCAAATAATAGTGCTAATGCTTTCAATATTGTAATTCCAAGAGCAAAAGAACTAAAAAATAAAAATAAAAAATTGCATAAACCCATAATCTTGACTTAAACAAATTAGAAAACTTTTCCAAACATAAACCTGAGGAAAGCAACATTAATCTGGTAAATAACGTAAAAATGCAGTCAATTTTCCAAATAATACAAAATAACATAAACCCTTAATCTTGATTTTTTTGGCTGGCAATTCAAAATCAAAAGTCGAAAAGGGAAAATTCCGTAAAGCAATAAAATAACCGCAATCAAATGATAACATAAATAAGCCTAAGCACCAGAAATTAGTCAATTTTCGATGCATGAAAGAAATTATGTGTCAGGAATATTACAAAAACAATTAGGGGAAATTACCTAGATTCAACGACTAGGCAGCTGGATTCAAATGGATCGAGGACGAGAATTGTTCGAAGGCCGGCCTTATAATTTGAAATGAAATGGAAAGAAAAGTATAGAGTAGAAGTTGAAGGAAACCTGAGAGAGTAAATGTCGATTCAAGGATTTCAATCTCCAACGAAGACAAAGAAGAAAAATAGGTGAAAAGAATATAAACGATTGGGTTTTCATATTATGTTCGAGTCCTCATTATATTAATCATAAGCTCTAATTCTTTTATTAATTTTGAACCGTATACTATGCAAGGAAAAGCACGTGATTAGTCTTTTGGTTTAGATTTGTTGTTCGGAAAGTTAGGTTTTATCACGTGACTTCTGTACATGTGTTAATGTTTACGTTTTCAAACGTGGGGGGCAATTCATTTTCATCAGTTTTTAAAATTCGTGAATATTTATCCTCTGTGATATAAAATTCAAGTAATACATATCTGATCCAAATTTTATAAAAAATAACATCTATAGTTAAGGAAAAATTCATAATACATGCCAATATATTGTAATATACTTTAAGTTTATCCTTTTAAAATATAACTTTTTTTTGTGTGATTTGTGTAATTGAATTACGACGAATGGTAAAAATTATATATATTGTAGGAAACGTATTAGTTAATTATTCATACATTAAAGTATTATTTTTCTCTTTTTCTCTATTTCAGTAAATATTTCCGTCTGTTCAACTATTAATATTAGAAATAAATAAATTAAATTTCAAATTATTTACCTTTAGTTAATTAGTACATAATTTCAAATGTATGAAGTCATAAGTTTAATTGGTGTTGGTACTCTTGACTCAAACAAATTCATTTAGTGGGGGTGAATGATTTCATTTAATTGGAGAATGAGTTTTAAGTCACTTTTTAATTTATCTAAGTGGTTTAACCGAGTATACATGAACAAATGCGAAGTTGTGTGAAAAAATTGGAAAACTGGCAATCTGAATAAATTCTCAGTTGGCCAAAATCTCTGATGAATAAAAGTACTCATGATGGAAAATGTAGATAGATTCGGATTCGGATTCTAACCTTTATATATGTGCAAGATCGACGTATAATGCCAAGTCGAATCCATCTCATTGTGTGTCGGAGTATAAATATGAATCCACAACTTCTGCAACGACGAAGATCGATAGCAATCGATTTGCAATGTTTTCGTCGTGAGACGAAAATCACGGAGAGAAAAAAAATTGTTGGAAAAATGATAATGAAATGAATAATGAATTCCCTTCAACTCTTATTTTTTTTGCAACTAATTCATTAAGTTCTATAACTTATCAATTTAATCCAAATAACTAAATTGGATTGGATTCTTTGACCCGATTGACCTGTTCACGGGACGGACCGGGTATTTCCAACAACTCAGTATATTTTACTTGCACACTAATAAGAAAAACACTTAAATAAAAGACAAGTATTAAATGATGCATGTTGAGTTAATAAACTACTGAGTAAATAAAGAGATTGGGTTAGAGATAACAAACTATGATTTTATATTGCTTTTGTCTCTACTAACATCCAATTCACAGGTACCTTCCTTGAGTTTTAATCCACTATTTTCAATCTCCTTCACTTGGAGAAGCCTTCACAATGGGTATTACAACAAGTACCTTCCAAGCTATAAATTCTATTCGTAAGACTTAAGTATCCTTCTCAATCTTACTTTCACTCCGAGTTTTTGTTTCAACTTATAGAATTATTGGTTCTTCTTATTGATCTATTCAATTTATGTTTTAGTGATCTAAGCTATCTCTAAGAGCAAAACAAAATGACACTAATTGCTTTTGCGATTTGAATTTCGAACGCTAGGTTTCAACAGGGATTCAGCTTCTTAGATATTTCAGGTGTATTGACAACATTTGAACTGCAACTTTGGAATTCATTATAGGCAAACGATTGAAGTAGCTATTGCAAACTTATCCTTCATCTCATTTTAATCTTCAATTTATCTTCTCTTTAGGTTTTGAAATTCTTTCCGTTATGAGACAGATTTGAATCCGTTGTGATTTGATCATTGATGTGTGAGATTAATTCATTGATGAATTTATCGCCAAGCTGTGATCTTCAATTAGATTTTGTCGAGCAAGAAATAGGCGTGAATTGTTAAGTGGGTTCACTTGATTTACTCGAAGTAATAACCTTAACAGGCTGGCCTGACTAATTCTGAAATGCGATGAGTTAGTCCGTTTTCCCTTTTTTTTATGAAGTCGAGCTCGGAAAGATCTGGCTATATTTATTTAAAAATAAATAAAAACAGGTGTTAAACCCAAGTTAATAGTACTTTACATTACTTAGAACGATTTGGAAATAACAAACTGATTAGGATAGTGGAATTAATTGAGTACTAAGTATACTCTTAATTAATGAAGTTTACTTGAGTTTTGTTTAAGGAAAAACAACTCATTTTAATGAGTAATTAATTAAGTTACGGCTTAGAGTATGAAAATTTGAGTTGAGCTAAGTATTACATAGTTTATAAGATATTAACTAAGCTTTGCACTTTCTCTTAGAAAAAGTAGAAACTTTTTTACACTTAGAGAAATAAATGACACATGTGCTACTAACAGTTTTTGTGAGAAATGAAATATTCCTTTGATGCTTTTCAGGAGAAATAGCGCTGAAATTAAAGAAGATATTCCATTGGTCCTCACAAGCAAAAGGTATCAGTATGGAATGTTGGAGATTCCTCACTAAAGTCCAAGAGAAAAGGAATCATCTAACTTGCGCCGCTTCTTAGTGTCTCAACGCAACTCTGCAACGTCAGCAAGTCAATGAATGATAGAATTCTATGTTGCATCTCGCTCGCCTGTCTATGAGAACGGAGTGCTTGAAAAATAAGTTTTTGACGCTTTGAGATAACAAATTAATCTTGTGCTTCAACATTTGAAATCTCTGTGTTTAAACGTCCTAGAATTTGTCTCCAATGGGAAAATTCGAAAGATTTGAAGAGAAGAGATGTTGAAGAGTTGTCAGGATGAGAAGTTTACAATGGCTAATTCCAAGACCATCAACTATAAATAGAAGACTGGATCGGACGTTCAAACTCAGTGAATTATCTCGAATTTCTTTAAAAGTTGAAACTCTATTCAAATACTTCCAACTTCAAGAAATTCCAAATCAAGCAATCAGCGAACAATCAAATTCCAAATATGTTTGTAATAGAGAGAATAGCACTTAAGATTTAACATTGTAAAAGAATTCAACATTTCTATAAGTTGAATTCTTATGTTCAAAATCTCTTTTGATAAATCTGTGTGTCAGTTTAGGAAGGGTACGTAAACTGAGTATTGAGAGGTAGTTGGAAAGGAGGGTACTTTCTGTAATCTTTTCTACCCGCTGTAAAGGCTTCTCTGGCTAAGGAAGGAATGAATCACTAGTGATTAAAGCTCGAAAAGGAATCTGAGAACTAGAGGTAGGTTAGGGGCTGAACCAAGATAAAATCTCAATTGTAAAAGTTCTAACCTTATTTGTTTGCCTTTATTGCGTTCATATCATACATCATTCTATCTCTGTTAGTTATTTTTCTTGAAAAATCAATCCAAGCTTAGTAAATTACTCAGCAGCATTTGAAGATAATATGTGCTAGCAAAGCCGAGTAGTTTATAGTTTTTAGACCTAGCTCAGCACGCATCTAAAAACTTAACTTGGTAAAATATTTTTACAAATTCAAAAAAGAAACCAAGAATTGCATTCACCCCCTATGCTATTTATTTAAGCCATTTAAGACCAACAAGTGGTATCAAAGCGGTGCTCATCTTATAGACTAACTATCTTTGAGTTAAAGATCTTAAATGGTTTAAAATAGTTTTAGATCCTGCTCAGAACAAACTGTCCTCCTTAAAGAGGGAATGTCTGTAATCAGGCTACCGTTGTTTGATGGTAATCATTACATATTTTGGAAAAATCGCATGAAAACTTTATACAATCTCAAAGCATGTAAGCATGACTCGTAATTGAGCTTGGCCCTCGAATTCCTATTGTGGTTAGGAATGGGCAAAATGTACAGTTTGATTTAGAAGACTATGATGACGTTGACTAAAGGCTTCTCAAAGAGAATGCTGCAGCCATCAATTATTTACACTATGAACTAGATGTTACAGAGTTCAACAAGGTCTCGGGCTGCGAGACAGCACAGGAAATCTTGAATCAGCTAGAGATTACCTATAAGGGGACTGACAAGGTCAAGGAGTCAAAGATCAATCTCATGCTGAGAGAGTATGAAATGTTCTAGATGGGTGCTAGTGAGGATATTCAAGCCATGAATATTAGGTTCATTAACATCATTAATGAATTGAAGAGGCTTGGTAAGGAATTCACCAAAGAGGAGCTGGTGAAGAAGATTCTCCGCACTCTTACCTTAGAGTGGGATGCCAAGAAGAGCTTGATTGAGGAGGCTCATGATCTTAAGACCTCAACTATGATGAGTTGATAGGCACCTTGCTGACTTAGGAAATGTTCCTCAGGAAATATACCGATGACTCCAAAAGAAGTAAAGGCAAGGAAAGAGAGGTTAAAGCCATTTATCCTAAAAGTTGATTCCTTTGATGAATCCACTAGCTGCAATTCTGATGACCAAATGGGCCTTTTGACTAGGCGTTTCAAATGCTTCATGAAGGAGGATGGAAAGTTCAACAAGAAGAAGTTTTCAGCTAAAATCAAGTCAACTCAGCACCGGTGAGGAGCTGAGGAATGACTCAAGAAGGAATACAACAAAAATATAAAATGCTTTAGTTGTGGAGAAAAAGGCCATATCCCGTTAAGCTATCTAAAGACCAAGAAGGGCATATACAAGAACAGGTTCACAAAGAAGAATGAGGCACTTGTTGCCACCTATAGTGATTTAGAAGAATCTTCATCATCTGCTGAAGATGCAACTAATTCCACCAACCTCTGCTTAATGGTGATCGAGAATGATAGAGGCGAAGGCTCAACATCTACTTCAAATAGAAGTCAAATGCTGTTGACTCTAGAGCTGAGCATAGCAAAGGAAAATCTCCTCAAGCTAAGGTACAGTTTGAAATTTCTTTGTCCATTGATGAGATTTCCTAGGTACTCTTTGATGTTATAAAACTGACTAATAAGTCAGGAAAGAACATCAAAGAGCTAGTGAGGAGAAGTGAAGATAAAAAAGGCACTATAGCTTCCTTATCTCTTAATATCCGCTTTCTTCAAGAAAAGCTGAGTATCAGGAATGTAATGTTAGTAAGCTCACTAAGAAATTAGATGAGTTGACTGTTGAGATAACAACTTTGAAGAAGGAACGAGTTCCTCCTCTAGCCAACAGTCAAACTTAGGCAGAATTCCTCTAAAAAGAAGAAAGTGAGCCAGCCTAAAGCAAAAATGGTGTGTGGTTTTTGTGGCAAAGATGAACATGCTACAATTCTCTATAAGCATAAAAATGGTTATTATGACTAGTATGACTGGAGTAACTTAAGCACTACTAACAAGGGAGGACCCAGCTCAAGAGCATGGGTACCTAAGAAAATATAATTATTTTGCAAGTGAGCCTTAGATCCTCTAATGAGCCTTAGATCAATAGGTTGCTTAGTTATTGACTGTAAGACTGACTCAACTATACTCTTTACTCCTAGAATCTATAATGTGTATATGATTGATTTATCCCCTGGCTCCACTAACATTTATCTTGTATTTAAGGAGGATAATTTATGGCTTTGGCACAGAAGGGTTGGTCATATAAATATGAACATTCTATCCAAACTAACCAAAAAGTTACTAGTTGTGGGTTTACCTAGTATCAACTTCAAAAAGGATAAACTTTGATCAGCTTGCCAACTAGGTAAGCAGGTTAAGAAATCTTTTAGGTCAATTAATCACGTAGTAATTAAGCGACCATTGGAGCTCCTCCACCTAGATCTTTTAAGCCCAAGAGCTTGGGTGGTAAGAGATTTTCGTTGGTGGTTGTATATGAGTACATGAGATTCACTCGGGTTGTCTTGCTTAGTAGCAAAGACGAAATATATGAATCATTTGTCAAGCTCAGTAATTGGATAATGAATGAAATAGGAACTAAAATCAGTCAAATCCGAAGTGATCATGGACGTGAATTCGAGAACTTTCATTTTGAAGAATTCTATTCGGCACATGGTATTGACTACAACATCTCTTCTCCTTATATGCCTCAATAAAATGGGGTTGTAGAAAGGAAGAATATAACCATGGTTGAAATGGTTCGATCCATGTTGAGTGATAACAATCTACCAAAGTACTTTTGGGGAGAAGTTGTTAATAGAACCTGATATTGTTCACCACTTTTCTACTAATAAGTTTAATAGTTTGTTCACAAGATTCGGCTATATATCAATGGTGCCAAAAACTTGTTCACGAAAAATATAGGTGTTGTCAGTACCACTTATCAAATAGAAAATGATGATAACTGCAAGTATACAGTTGCGATGTAGTTTTAAAAGATATCGATCCCACAAGGAAGACTAGTTCTAGAAATTGAAAAGGAAGATAAAATAAAGAAAATAAAATATAATAAAGTAAAGGTTAGGAAAGAAGGATTAGAATGAAAAAAGAGTAAATATAGGTATGAAAGATTAGAGAACCTAAATATATAGATTTTCCCTACAAAATAAGGATAGCAGAGAAAGCATGCAAGTTCAACAAAGATGTTATGATTGACTAAACTAATCTACAGACTCGGTTCTAAATACCCAGATGTTCAATTATTTGCCGTAGAGCAACACATGAAATGAATTTTCTAAATCTAGCGCTAACGAATTAAGATAATTATATAAACTTGGACAACATCAATGCTATGCTTAGTAAGGGTCACTCTCACATAGCCACATTTAGCAAGTTATCATTCTAAAAACGTTGGCTCACTAAACAGCGTTAACCCCAAAATTACTCTTAAAATTAACTCTAACGCATATAACTTGTTTAACATAAAAGACTTAACACGAAATACGCATTATGACACATAGACATATCATAAACTTTGAAATAGAAAGTATAAGTAGAAAGAAAAGCAAATTTGTAAGGTATGCAAGTGAAAGCTAAAGTTGATCAAACCGTATCCACTCTTTAATGGGAGTCGTCAATTCCTGCAATTCCTACATCTGCTTTGAATTCGATCTCGGCCCCGTACAGAACCTCTGCTAGGATTCCATTCCTTGTAAATATCGAACAAACAAATATTAAAGAATGAAAACTTTTATTGATAAGTGATTTGCAAGTACACTTATACAACAATCGATCGAGAATATAGAGAAATCTAGTGATCGAAATAGGGATTAGAATCACTTAAACATTTTCTCGCTAACACTTATGAACTTAGCGAACTCTCTATCTACATACACTATATAACCCTATATTTGCACTCTAATGCTCTCCTCTCTGGTTGCAATCTATGCTGCACACCATGCACAAAATTTGTGAGGATTGGAACCCTATTTATAGAGTTCGAAGGGTTGCGTCTATCCATATGAAGGGTTGTGTCCATTGGTGAATGATTGCATCTCTTCATTGTGATTGGTTGAGAAGCTCTGATATAATCCATAATGGATATGCACCTTTTCATGATTGGTTGACTTCTGATAGGTGTCTTTTCATTGGTAGTTGATGGCGGTTGATCATGCTTATTTGGCGGTGGGTAGTTAAAAAGATAAAAGCAGAAAAACGTCCAAGTCACGACCACGATAGATATGTCACGACCGTGAATCTTTGATTGGTAGACTTCTGTTTTTGAAGTGTACAAGTCATGACCGTGAATGATTGTCACGACCGTGAATTGAGTTTTTCTTCAGAATTCTCCTTACAACTTCACCGATCTTTGACAGCTTTATCCTAAGCTAAATCTTTAAGTTCTGTGCATCTTTTTGCACCTTTTTCACTCTTTTCTCATAGAATTCCACTTTTGATCATTTTACTCCTAAGATTTACCTAGTATCTGTATTTGCATAAAAAGCAACTACATACCACGTGAAATCTTTTATATGAAGTATAAAAATGACTTAAACTATAGTGTTTAGTGTGTAAAATTATAATGATAATAAGTGAAATTATACACTTATCATATGCTGAAGAGAAACTAAGTGATAACATTCTTCTTTTGTTCTTCTATAATGTACGTTGTGAATATGCTTATGAAGATGATGAGAGCAATGCTTCAAACGCATGGTGAATGGTTTAAATTTCTAATGTGTAAAGATCGGTTTGAAAATCTTTTGGAAACACTATACACTTTTAGTAGCGTTATTTTAGTTTGTAAAGTATTATGTATTTTTTTTCTCGTTTGAATTTGTATATAATTGAATATTATGCATTATGAATTATATAAAAAAGGAATTTCAATTTTTTTTGAATTATGACATCATTTAAGTTTTTTACAAATGTGTTGCAATAAAACGCAAAAAGTGTTTCAAATGCGATATAAGTATTTTTAAAAAAGTGTTGTGAAAACTGGACATGGTGTTGCAAATATGCTAAAAGTGTTATAAGAAAAGTGTAGCAAGAAAACAACAAAAGTGTTACGAAAAAAACTAACGGACGTTAACATTGACGGCGATAGGTATTTTTTGTAACACAACAGAAGGCATTGCAAGTATTAAAAAAGTTTCGCGAAAAGTCACTTGTCGCAACACATTTCTTTGTGTTGTGAAAAAAATGTGTTGCGAAAATGACTTTTCGCAAGGGAAACATCACTAATGACTTTTTTCACGAAAAACTATTGGAACAAGTGCTTTTGCAACACTTTTGACACTTTAGGCTACATTTTTTCGTTGTTGCAACAGGCCATCTATGTCGTAGTGTTCTCCAAGCCATAACTTAATTAATTACTCAGTAAATTGAGTTGTTTTCCCTTAAACAAACTCGAGTAAACTTCATTAATTAAGAGTATACTTAGTACTTAATTAATTTCACTATCCTAGTCAGTTTGTTATTTCCAAAACGTTTTAAGTACTGTGAGTCACTATTAACTTGAGTTCAACAATCTCCCCCATTTTGGACAGATAACAAACTACGTAGTAGAAGAGATTAATTGAATAAATAATTTAAAGATATTGAAATACCTAGATAATGATGTACGACTCCTTCATACTGAGTAAGCTCCTTAGTAAGTCTAGACTCCCCCATACTGAATGGATTCCTTCAGTCAGCACAACTCCCCCACACTTAGAGGAATTTTCTTCATTTTGGGACTTTGTCTTACTTTACCTTTTCTCTTGAGTTGGTCTCAGTATATGCAATCCTGCATCCATTATTCAATATACAACATAAATAACATACACAGAATAAGAATAGAGGTTAAGAAGTTCTTACCTTGATATGACAAAACTTGTAATTTTTTCATTAATAACAAAAACTTAGTTAGTGTACAAAAAGTATCCTGAGCTAAGATTACAATTAGGTCCTATTACAAGAGTTGCCTATTCTAGATACATTGGATTTTTGGCTTATTTGAAAGATCTTGAAGATTGTCCAGGATGATTAGAGGTTAGTTTTTGTTGTTACTATTGCTGTTACTGTCTTGAGGACATCTTCAGCTAACTTCTCCCCCGTTAATATCTGTCCCTTCACAATTTGCTCTAGGTAGACATTAAAGGAGTTCAAAGCAGCTTGGAAGTCCTCTCGCTTTCCAATGATTTGTGGTGAAATCTCCTACTCCACGATCTCTTTACCCGTAGCGGTTAGAAGCTCTTGATCATTCTGTTCATTAAGGAGAAGATGATGGCATCTAGAGAGATGAGCTATCTGATCAAAGCCTTGGCACACAAACTGTTGAAAGCACTGCAGTAGAGCTCTAAAATATGAAGTAGGTAGAGTAATATTCAGCTTCACTTCCATGTCTAACATCCTTGGGCAGATGGAAGACATACACTTTGTAGTGTAGTCTATATCCTTAGCATCATAAACTCCAATTGTTTCATGTTATCCTACATTCTTCTGAAGATCTTCGAGTTTAGTCTTGAGAACGTTTAATTTTGAATGGATTGAAAGGCCGATTTCAAGACATAAGGACTCAGTAGGCTCTGGGAAAATTTTACCCATATCATCCAAGAGAAACTTCTAAGCCTTTGAAACCTTTTCATCCATGTTGGTGTTGTCTCTTGGCATACTGAGTCTACATTATTGGTGAGAGAGTTAACATTCAGCATAGGCTACTTGTCAGCTTTTGTGGACACCTCATTCACAACCTTTAAAACTTGATCAATCTTGTTGTCTTGATTCATTATGAACCTGGACATTGACTCCAGTACCTTCGCAATACTATACCCTATATCCTTTCCAGTTTCAACTTCTTTCAGCATGACCTCTATCTTCTTGTCGGTTCTCCTCTTTATTTTGGCTTGTTCTTCTCCAAATTTATAAAACTGTGTAGTTTGAATTTCTATGGTGGAGCTCAAACTACTAAGGTGCTCAGCAGCAACGTCTACACTACTCTTTATCTTTCCTGCCATCGCATTAACGAGTGCAGTAGACATGGGGATAGACGTAACAGCTATGCCAAACTAGGCTGCGGAATCTGATAAACCGTTTAGGATCAAAGCCATCTTATCAACCATGCTCTTGGCACTCTCCTTCACTAACTGATTTTGAATCACAAACAGGCTACCTTAATTTTCTCAAATCCTTGAAGTAGAGTGATTTAGAGGGTAAGCTTGAGTGTTCATCAATCTTAGGGAGCTTGACTTTGGGCTTGGATGATAAGTTCGTCAATTATTGGGCTAGCAACAATTTGCTAACTGCCCCATCCAACTCAGCGTCAAACTTGAGAGTGGGGAATTTCTTCCTTGCCATCTCCCCACTACGCCATAGATGGCCTATTGCAACACCGGAAATTTATTGCTTAAAGTGCTAAAAATGATGCAACAGCTTCTGTTGCAACACTTATCGCAAAAAAAAGTGATCGTTCTGCTCTCCTTGCAATAGGTGCGTATTGCAACACATTTCGTATCTGTAGCAACACATCAAAATTGTGTTGCAATAGATGGCTGTTGCATCACTTTTTATTCCTATTGCAACACCATATTTGGTGTTGCTAATAACTCTCCCAACGTCACAGTTAACGTCCGTTAGAATAATGGCAACACTTTTTTACTACATCAGCAACACTTCTTTTTACACGTTATTTATCATTTGCATCATTTTTATTCAAATTTGCAACATTTTTACAAAACACTTTGCCTCACATTTGCAACACATTTTCCCATTATTGCAACACTATTTTCTAAACACTTGAGTATACAATTTCAACACAATTCTACAATATTGTAACTTTTTTATTAAATACATTGTAATACTAGCAAAAAATATTAAATTTTATATGAGTTAAATATTTCATAATACATAATATGTAATTGTACGAAAATCTAGAAAAAAAAACAAAGTTGAAAAAAAGTACATGATATGAAATTAAAATATACTAATATACACATCTTGATCTATCTCCATACAAGAAACATTGTCATTTCCATGATTTATCTTCAAGTATTGTAGTGCCTAATGTTGTTCAATCAATGTTGGAGTCATTGCCTATATAAAAGAAAACCCAAGTGAGAACAAGAAATGAAAAAGTAAGATGTAAGCTTGAATATTCAATACAAGTTTAAGACCGTTTAAAGGTCAAGAAACAACCTAGAATTTATAACAAATTTAGCAAAAAACAAATAAAATAGAGGAAATAAAACCAGGTAACCTGAACCCAAAAATTAAAAAATATCAGGACATCGAAAATTTAATACTTCTCTTGTGGACTGTTAATAGAAATTTTGCACTAGCTGTTTAAGGCCAACTTAAGTAGAAATAACAATTCTTCAATGAAAATAGAAACTTCCTCCAAAAACGAAAGATTTAGAACAAAAATTAACAAAGCTAAAAGAAAAGAAATAGCCTAGTCACTAGTGTTATGGTGAACATTATCAAAGGAATTTAGCTTCAATATGACTAGCAGAAAATACAACAAATCAAAACAAAATTTGTCAATTCTACCACCAAACAACCATGGATAATAACAAAAAAGATGTTAATAAAAATTATAATCCTCATGACATTATGTGAATACTCCTACTTCAAGAAATCAATCAGTTCAGCACAAAAGAGGTGGAAATCGATACATTAATCACATTCCATTTCTTATAGACTGCATTAAAAATGGAAATGAACAGATTCAAAAGCTATGAACAAGGTGAACTATCATAACAAAATATATTAAAAAATGAATCTTCTTATTTATTGCACTCACTCTTTAAATTTTTTTTTCTCCAGCTACGTGTTCATACATAACAATGCCTACTACTATACATAGTAATATAGTATGATTGCAGATATTCAACTTACTAGAATCATAGTTTAAAGGGCTATTAGGTTCAGGATGGGTCATCAAAGCAATTATTGCTCTGCAAACAGACTGAAGCATCCAAGCTGGACTCCAGGCATTCTTCAAGATATTGAGGCATATCTCTCTTGTCTGCCACAAAAAATAAATTGGCACTAACTCTATCATCACTATCTTGAAACTAGCAATGCTTCAATTACAACAATAACAACAAGGGAAAAAAAAGAACTAATTAAGGCATAACAAATAGCTAAATCTAGCATGAAAAGCTATCAATTAAAAGAAACCAATAATCAAAAGAGCTGATCAGACTATTTTATTTGTGAACTAGCATATTTTCAGTGTTTCGAATATCTTTCAGTGGTGCACAGAGATCGCTAGCATGGGAACCAGTTGAAGATAATCTAAAGGATGATATTTTAGAAACAAATCTTTCCATTGATTTATCTGCTATCTCAGAATATTTCCCTAAATGTGATATGTTAGATCCTAACTTTCTCTCTTCCCTCTTTGATCCCGTTTCAAAACCTTCAACAAAAAATACAATTCTAGATTTTGCAGACACTTTAGAGCAAGTGACAAAGGTGGAAGACACTTCAGATGCACTCTTAACACTTGATGCTTTAGGTTCATCTTTAGAAGACAAGTAAAGCTTCCAAAATTATGACAAAGAAAAGTGGTACGAATAGAAGAGTGCATAGAAATTGAATAGAATGTCAAATTTCTAGTCACATAAATATTTACAAACTGAAAATTATTGAACTTTCAGTTTGATGAAAAATAACTAAGAGTTGAAATTTGAAATAAAAATGTTCATTCACTTGTTAAACTTCTAGGAGTAGCGCATACCATTCTCAGAAAAAGCCTTATTATCACTTCCATTTTTTCGTTTCTAAATGCTTCAGAGAGTTGTGTTCTAATTACGAACCTCACCAGTACCAGAAACTTTGTAACCTTCAATCTTTGTTTGAATCCACTCATTCACAATAAAAGGTCGAGTTGCATGGATCATCGCGCTTGAGAGGAAATTTGTAAATATCTAAAACAACAAACAATTAAAATGTCAAATTCCAAGGCAATAAATCCATAAAGGCATTATGCTACACGTTAATACAACATAAAATACAAAAATAAATGAAATTTGGTAAACATAAACCTCGAAACTAAGTAGGCCACCCAAGTATATATAATTCCATAAGTCCATATACTAAAAAACATACTATAGCAAAAAGTTTAATATGTTGTGAAACTACAAAACACTTAAAAAATGAAAAACAATATTCTTAGACAATAACTACTACAAAATTAGCAAAAATATGCTAGCCAAGTAAATTCCAAGTTAAGAGTACTGATACATACATTTCTTACATCACTGGGCTCATTAGTCTCAACAAACAAATTTTGTACTTATTGAATCATGCTGCATAAAAATAATATTCCATATTTAGTTTCAGAAATAAGATATTGAAAAGGGAACATTCGGAATATCTCTTTCAAATTGTTCAATTCAGGGCAAGCTAGCAGATACAAAAAGATCAATTTCGAAATTTCAATATATATAATTACTCCTAAATCATTTTCCAAAAATATCAAGAGTAAACCATTTACCTATGCAGGTAGTACCTAACCAAACTAAGTAGAATTCCTAAGTGCACTGATACAACAATTATAGACATCTATTTGATGCACACCATCTAGAATAAAGCAAAAAGATACAAGGCATAAGTCAACTGAGAAGTAAGTAATACCATCATTAGGTGGAGTGCTTTCCAACTACAGAAAGTTAGGCATATTGCTTACAAGAAAAAAAACCTAAGTGCGTACTTAATAGAGCTTTATTAGACATTACAAATAAAAATATTATTAGAGATGTAGAAACTTACAGTGTTTGACTTTATACTCGTGATGCTAATAGATGATTTCAAACATAATAATGCATAAACTTAGTCCTTCCATGACACTGTTGCTAGAAGAATTGTTTCTTTTAATTTCTTTAAATAAAGGCACCAAGCATAAAGGGGTTAAAAAGCAAATACCTCTCATATTTAAACATATGCAGTAATCAATTAAATAATTGCAAATTGATCATGATTCATGATTAAAATAGACTGGCAATTTAAAATTCAAGGCTTTACACACGCAGTCTAGTTTGATTGAGTGTCAATCAGCGAGTTGAAATACGGTACAAAGAAATATTCAGCACCATCATCAAATGTATACTCCAGCAACAAGAATGAATAGACAAAACTATGTATATTATAGACATTTTTTTAACATCAAAGATAATGATATCAAACTAGCATTGTATAATTTTAAACTGTGTATAGCAAGATAATATTGAAAACAGAGAGAATACCAAATGGAACAAACAACCCAATAGTCCCATGTCTCTCTATTGTCCCTACATCACCATCACACCGATTTTATTTACTTAATCCTCCCCACAAAACACTTTCACAAACCAAACAATTTTGGGGGACTGAGATATAATCGCTATTATCCCCATAAAGACTGACACTAAAAGCATAGAGAAAAATCCCAAAAAAACAACAAACATACTGGATAATTAAATACCCATTTGCTAAACAAGAGCTAGGTTTATCAAGAAACAAACTACTAGGAAAGAAAGGAGACTAACAGAGAAGGAGAGGAGTGGAGTAAAATGTGGGTTTGAATGCACATTTTAAAGCTTTACCCCTCAAAGTCTATTCACTGACCACTGCTTGGGCAATCCCTCGCAAAATGACTAGAGTCTCCACAGTTGAAGGAATTTCAACATGCTACCTTAAAAACATTACTTTAGACTTCCAACAGGGCATATATTATCCAAAAACTTAAAATACAGCTTCAGCATATAATCCACTCCAACAAAGAATACTGAAATCTTAGTTGAACTCAATATAATTAACATGTAGATAATATTGAGCTTCCACAAATAGATGCAGTTTCCCAAATTCTTCTATGTTCGATTTGTAGCAATTGTGAACAAAATCTATTAATATTAATATATGAAAAGCCCTAACCTTAGAATACATAGATATGAGGGATTAAATTAGTGTCAGTTTTAGTAATCTTGGTCACCATTGGAGCCAATCATTTACCGTTCTTAATCTTTTGAAGTTGAATCTGCGTTTCAGTGAAAATCCTCATCCTTTCCATCTCTAGATCTCTGGAAAATTTCATCCTCTGCTTCTCTAAATCTATCATTTTCCATAATTTCTCACTTTCACTCCTCTCATAAACGACATTTGAGGTGGTGGTGGTGTCGCTTGAGATGGTGGTGGTGGGATTGAAATTTTGAGATAGAGGGAAAATGTAGGGTTTTGTTGTTTGAAGAGAGAAACCAATGAGAGAAGAATCGGGGGAAAAGTCTAACGTTTTTAGAGTTTTTAATTGTTTTTTATATGATTAATTTAATAACTTTCATCAAATAAATGAGCGGGAGATAAGCCCGCCGCTTATTTTCACTATTCATGTGCATTTTTGCAATAGTATAGAGGAAAGCGTTACGATTAAAAATGTATTTTGCATCCAACCGTATCTATTGCATCACATTTTGAACACTTTTTCAATTATGTTGCAACATATCAATTTTTTCATGAAAATTGCAACGCTTCGATGGAACACCAGGCATTTTTGTTGCAACATGCCATTTATGGCGTAGTGCTTATCTGAGCTAAGATGGATGAATCAGCCATGTCCTCTTGGACTGGCTTACTACTGGGTTCAGGTACTTCATTGGTTGTAAAAGTTACCTCAGTACTATGACCACTTGCATTTCCTTGCTGAGTGGAGTTCTCAGCATTCGGAACTTCTCTAATAAAAGAGAGATTAGAGGGTTGAGGATGGGTTTGAATAAATGGTAGGTTTATGATTTTGTATAGTTAAAGAAGTGGGGATTGGTTTAGGTTTTATAGGGGAAGGAATTATCTGAGTTTGAGGAAGAGAAGAAGCAATATTTTGAGTGTTATTTTGAGAAGTATTTGGGGAAAAAGAATCTTGAGTATGTGCAGGAGAAGAAGTAGAAGGGGTATTTACTAGGGAATTTACGGTATTTGGAGGTGGAGGATTTATAGAAGGATTAGGTTGAGGATTTACAAGATGGGATTTCAGTAACTAGAGGAATAGAAACTAGGGAATTTACAGGAGAGGGAGTAGGATTTATAGAAGAAAGGGGGGTAGGATTTAAGAGAACTTCTGGGTTAGCTGTTTGATCTAAGGATGGATCAACTTGAGGTTCATCAGCCTGAGTAGGAAGTTCCTTGGTTTGAGTGAATTTGGGTATAGGGATGTTGGGCTTAGGAAGATTAGATTCTTCTTGATTAAGGGGTAAGGTTCCTCCAACATCCTCATCGCTGCTCACCACTTGTACATTTTTCTATAAAGGGTGGTTGGTGGTCGAGTGCTTGCATTGAGACCCTTTAGATTTTAACATGACTTCCTCAACATGGGCTGCAACTCCTGACTAATTATTTCAGAGTCCTCTTCCTTACTCTTTTCAAGATCACCCTGCTCGTCAGTTTCTTCTGAGACAACCAGTTTGCGCTTTCTTTGGCGCAAGGTTTCTTTTGCCTGTTGGTTAATCAAGACAATAATTGAACATGCATAGGTTACAAGGTAGAAATCAAAAGCTTAAAATTAAAATTGACTTGAGGATATCCTAAGCATGTCATAATTGATATAATCTAGGTTAAAACATTCCATATATGCTGTTAGGTTTATAAACATATAGAAGAAACCTAGCATCTAAAGATTAAAGCATTACTAGTTGATGCATGCTTGATCTCTCTTTTGGTAGCGGTGTTCCTTTAAGAAATTTCGATGGCACAAGCTTCCAAACTAAGAGAGCCTTTATGACTTGATCCACATGGATCTTCACCGACCAAAACCTTGAAGAGGTAGTACCCATCGATTAATAACAGTTGCTAGACTACTTATAAATGAACCCTAAAAACAAAACTAAAAGCTCACTTAAACTTAGAGCCTTCTAAAAGAATTCTTCAATTTGTTTGGAGAAACTCATGGAGGATCTCACACAACAAAAGAAGAGGAGAAAGAAATTAGAGAGAAAACAAGCTCAAAGCTTTTTGGTGTGTGTGAATTAATGAGGTTTTGAAAGCCTATTTATAGGGAAAATTGGGTGAGTGTTAGACTCCCCCTCTAACTCTACATGGGATGGGATAAACCCATCCCATGTATAGCGGGTCATGGTGACCCATGCGCCACTTGAGGGAAGCCCTAGCGGGCTTCCCTCATATACCGTTGGCCAAAGCTTGCGTCCCGCACTAGCTCTGCCATGGGCAGCGCTTGCGCACTTGTAGCCCAGTAGCGGACGGTTTTACTCCACGGGTTAGTGGCCCGTGAGCTTTTCAGCTCGCGGGGGCAGCCACATGGGCTCCATCTTAAACAACCCATGTTCTTTTCGGGGCCCACTTGCAATGGGAAAATTTCCTTACTTGCTTTGATTATTTTTCCTATCTTTTCATTATTCCTTTGAATTATGAATTCAGTTAAACCAATTAATAATTCCTCTCACTGATTTCACAACTTGTATTTTCGGTATAGACCTAGTTCATAGGTTCTTTACATGGTCTGATAAAGGCCCAAGTGTGTGACCTCATAGGATCCCAAAGTATAGAGCCGCTAGAGGTTAACCTAAACTTGGCTTCCCATCTAGGAACCTTTAGGCTTAGTGTTCCATACCGTTATGGAATTATATAGCTCTAGATGATCAAATGAGCTTTCTAGCAAAGGCTTATAAATCCCCCGTTACTTGGAATGTCACGTGCCTATGACTTGATCCGGAACTGCAGTAGTTACCAGTACAATACACTCCTTCCATCAGGTTAAGTACCATCCTGTTTATTGAGCTCAGATTAAGTGCCAGATCATGTAATAGTTGTAGCTATCCTGGATTAGACTTGTTCATGAAGAACACCACTCAGCGGTTTTGTGTCTTGATTGACTAGAAACCCGTTCCATCAATCATATACTCTGATTAGATGTTTATGACTGTATTTCTTCAACAAGGAGCCCTAAGATACATCTCCATTATATTACTATATCAGGAGCGATGGATCCCATCTTGACTACACAGCTTACTAACATGTGATCATCGCTATAACCTTAATCACCCGTGTCATCCTGATCACCAGGGTATGAATAAGTATGACCCAAAGTATAACAACTCCTGCATAAGGTAACTGGTATCTCTGGTTTGAAGATACTCGTACTGCTATTGCAATAAGACATGACACCAACACATATATATAGTTATTTCCATGTGTCTATCTTATGGCGATCTCCAATGTATTACCCAAATACATTCATGTGTTAACTCAAGGTACCACCTTCAGCTCGTGAGATCGGCTGCTTAGAAATGATCTAAGAAGTAAGCCTACACATGCTAGTCTATCTGCTCCATTGATGTCCAATCTCAATAGAACTACGACTAAGGATATTTAGACTATTCATAGTAACACGCATGTGCAATTCTCACTCCACATAGCTCCCACTATATCCTTGCACTTTTACGCTATGAATTAGTCACGAACTTTGTTTTCATCAATGTGCATATACATATCCAAACATATATGATACCAGCGAGATATAATTAAAAAGAAGCATTGATAAGTAACAAAGATGCCTTTGATTATTATTAATAATTCAAAATTGTTTGTACATTATAGCTAACAAAGATATATTACCCTAATTACCTCTAGGGCATACATCATATCTAACAATCTCCCACTTACACTAGAGCCAATAAGCCATGTTCTTTATACCATACTCGTTAACATGCTGGCCATGCTTAACCTGAGTCAATGGTTTGGTTATCCCATCCACTAGATTCTGATATGTTGGGATGTCTTCTAAACTTATATCCTTTCTGGCTACCATCTCATTTACGAGAAGGTATTTTCTGAGTATATGTTCAGTTTTGTGACAAGACCGTGGTTCCTTTGACTCAGCAATAACCCCATTTTTATCACAATAGATTGCTATCAGATTTACAATGCTGGACACCACACCGAGATCACCAATAAATCTCTTAAGCCATACGGCTTGCTTAGCTACTTTTGAGGTAGCTGAATACTCAGATTCAGTGGTTGAATCGGTAGTCGTATCCTATTTGAAATTCTTCCAAACAACTGCCCCTCCATTAAACATAAACACATAACTTGACTGGGACTTATAATCATCAGTGACAGACTGAAAACTCTCATCAGTGTATCCCTTTAAAGTGAGATCACCTTCTCCATATAGTAAAAACATATCCTTAGTCTTGCATAAGTACTTGAAGATAATTTTAACGGTTATCCAGTGCTTCTCACCTGGGTCAGATTGAAATTTGCTCATAATGCTCAACTCATGTGAGACGTTATGCCGAGTGCATACCATATCATACATGATGTACCCTACCGCTAAGGCATAGGGTATTCCATTCATGCGCAGTCTCTCTTCTTGTGTTCTCGGACACTCAAATTTAGAAAGGTTATTCTTATGAGACATAGGGAGATAACCCTTTCTTGACTACTCAAGGTTAAATCTAGCTAAAACCTTATCTATGTATGTACTTTGTGAAAGACCTAGCAGCCTTTTGAATCTATCTCGGTAAATTTTAATACCAAGTATAAAAGTTGCTTCTCCAAGGTCTTTCATGGAGAACTTCTTTGACAACCACATCTTAACTGTCTGAAGAAAAGGAATATCTTTTCCTATTAATAATATGTCATCGACATATAATACAAGGAAAATGATCGCACTCCCACTAGCCTTTTTAATAACACAGGTGAAAAGGTTTCATCATAGTTAATGCCTTCTTTTGATTGTACCCTTTTGCAACTTGCCTTGCTTTATAGGTAACTATGTTACCGCCAATGTCGGTTTTCTTCTTGAAAACCCACTTGCATCCTATGGGCTTAATCCCACTTGGAGCATCAACTAAGTTCTAGACTTGATTTTCATACATGGAGTCCATCTCCGATCTCATGGCGAAAAAGCCATTTATCATATTCTGAGCCTTCCATTGCCTTCTTGTATATTTTGGGCTCATCATCTTCCATAAGGAAGAGATGTTTATCATCAGTGATGATAAAATCGTATTGCTCGTGAGTGATGGGAGCTCGACTGACATACGCAATATCAGTGTTATAATAGGCTATTCCATGCTTACACTATCTTGTGAAATAAGTGTAGGTATAATCAGTTTACTATCTGTTTGATCTACTTGAATGCCTAACTCAAGAATGCTCCCATTAGCTTTTGCAAGTATATGCTCATTCTCGAGGAATTGAGTATTTCTAGAAACAAGGACTTTCTATTCATTGGGATCATAAAAGGTATACCCTATAGTCACCTTAGGGTAACCTACAAATAGAAATATATCAAACTTTGCACCTAGCTTATCTGAACTTGTCCTTTTAACATATGCAAGACATCCCAAACTCTCAAATGAGAAAGAGAGAGTTTCTTACCATACCATAACTCGTATGGAGTTTGATCAACTGATTTAGAGGACACTCTATTTAGTAAATAAACTGCACTCTCAAGCGCATAACCCCAAAAGGATCTGTTGGGTTCTGTTTGGCTCATCATGAACCAAACCATATCGAGTAGGGTTCGATTTTTCCTTTCTGACACTCCATTGTGTTGGGGTGTGTAAAGAGGTGTCCATTGGGACAAAATACCATTATCCCTTAGATAATCCTGAAACTCCTGGCTTAAGTATTCACCGCCTCGATCAGATAGAAGGGTCTTGATACTTTTCCCAAGCTGTTTCTCTACTTCAATTTTGAATTCTTTAAAAGCATTAAAACTTTTAGACTTATGCCTCATAAGGTACAAATAACCATATCGCGAATAATCATCAATAAAGGTTATGAAGTAGATGAAACCCTCATGTGTCTTAACACTCATTGGACCACATACATAGGAATGTATTATTTCCAAAATACTAGTGGCATGCTGAACCTTTCCTTTAAAAGGCTTCTTAGTCATCTTCCCTTTTAAACAAGGTTCACACACACCACAGGAAGCCCATTCCATTGGGCCTAAGTCTCCGCAATTGTGTAACTTAGTTAAGTGAGTCTCATTTATGTGGCCTAGACGACAATTCCATAAGTCTGAAGATTTCTCATTATCTAATTTCGATATCTTAACAATGTTCATATTTAGAATTTCAATTTTAGTATCTAGAACATATATGACATTCAAAGATATTCCATAAGCATTAAGAATATTATCACGTTGAATTTGACATTTATTATGAGAAAATAAAATTTTAAATCCTTCCATTGCTAGAAGTGCAATAGAAATAATATTCTTAGTGATAGCTGATATAATAGTAATTGTTCAAAACTAAAACTAGGCCACGATGCAAACAAAGGCTATATGTCCCTACAGCTATTGCAGCAACCCGTGCTCCATTCCCAACTTTTAGGTCCATTTCTTTCTTTGCAAGCCTCCTATTTCGTAATTCTTATATAGAAGTACAGATATGAGTACCACAACTAGTATCTAATACTAAAGTAGACTCATAGGGAACTGTAGAGAAACTCTCTATCATGAACATACATGAAGTAGATGCCTGACTTGGCTTCTTCTTCACTTGTTCAGAAATCCGAGCTCTTAACCCGCGTTTCATTTCAGCATGTTTCATGAGTCTTCTTTTAACCTTGAAAGTCCTAGACTTTCTTATCTTCCGATCCTCAACAACAAGTTGATTCTCAAGTTTATTTCTAAAATGTCTATCATATTGTTCCAATAAGTCCACCATTTCGGAAAAATTACAATGATCACCAATACAATACAAATTTGTTTTGAAATTGCCATACCTAGGAGGTAGACTTTTCAATATAATTTGTTTTAAGGTTTCTTGATCATAAATAATTCCCAATATCCTTAACTTTTGAGATTTATCATAAAAAGTCATGGCACCGACAACCGTTGAGGTGTAAGCCCTTAGACTTGTAGATAGCATGAATGTTTCAAGTTCCTCTATCATTACACGCTGCATAATTATAGACTCTAAAACCATATTTTTGCAAAGATCCCTATACCTTGGAAGCATTGTGTTGACCATGAAAATCTTTGCGAAATCACAGTGCCTTTTGTGCTTCACGTACTTATCGATTTGATAAATAAATGGATCTTCTCCGGGGGGTTTGGGGTGTGGATTATCCAAAACATAATCAAAGTCAAGGCTCTTCAGGAACCTTGCCACACACTTGAACCACTCCTGAAAATTGTCTCCTTTGAAAAAATGGTTATCAATTGGATGCATTTTCAATATTAGTGTTCTTTATTCAACCTAGATATAAGATAGAATTTGCTTAGACATTAGCATATATACATGCATTTAATATAAGGTCTTTAATTAAATACATGATTTCCTACCATTTTATCGATATTTAAATAGCCCATTCTATTCAAATTTAGGAAATCTGGTTGAACCAGTTTTCCTTAGTAGGTAGCATCTATAGTTATTCATCATGACCCCCACTATCGTAGGTTAAGTCATAACAATATAACCATAGTTGGAACCCCATCCATTTGCATCTCTTGCAATTGCTAATCTATTTGAATTCTCATGACCAAGCATATGTTAAGGGAAGGTATGTTGTACATGTTCTTACATCCATTAATAAGGCTCGTATTACAACTTATGATGGGAAGACATTTATCCACCTTAATATAGTTGTAGGGATTTTATTGGTGCCACTGGTCTCGCCTTAGTCTAGGTCTTATACGATGGATATGATTATGAAATAAGAATTCTAAGGCTATTAGCAGTTATTAACTCTAAGGGAAACATGCTCTGACTTGTATATCATAATCATTCCATTATGCCAAGACTCCACATAGCACGCAAAACAAACAAGGTCCAGGTTTAAGTTTTTGCCCCTATGTCTACATGTTTTAATTTTAACAACTTAAACCATGTTTGTAAAACTATATGTAGAATAAATTCCCATACTAGAAATCGATTAAGTCATAAACATCCTTTGGGTATACTTGAATCTAATACCGATGATAATTTCCAGGTAGGAGAGGCCCCTTGAAGTGAATGAGCAGCCTTGTCCATTCCTTGCCAAAATTATCACGGGCACTTTGCTTCATTATACCACAGATAATTATGACTTAAAGATTTCATTCTTTAATTAAGTGAAGTACGGGACGACCCTTAATTAAAGCATTTAACTGTGTTGTAAAACATTGCTAATTTTATATGATAATCACCTAGACTAAGTTTGAGCAAAACCTTAATATAGTTATCACATCATTTTCTATAAAAGGAATTGAAACCTAAGTCATGTATAGCATACTTTAATCAATTAATAGAAAATCACATTTTAACATATTACAATCCATCATGAATAGCATAAGGTAAGCTCTGATACCACTGTTAGTTAATTAAAACAGTAATTGAACATGCATAGGGTTCAAGGCGGAAATCAAAAACTTAAAATATTAACTTGAGGATCTTCTAAGCATGCCATGATTGATATAATCTAGGTTAAAACATTCCACAAATGTTGTTAGGTTTATAAAACATATAAAAGAAACCTAGCAACTAAAGATTAAAGCATTACCAGTTGATGCGTGCTTGATCTCTCTTTTGGTAGTGGTGTTCCCTTTGAGTAATTCGGACTTCATAAGCTTCCAAACTAGGAGAGCCTCTATGACTTGATCCACATGGATCTTCCCCGACCAAAACCTCAAAGAGGTAGAACCTGTCGATTAATAGCAGTTGCTAGACTACTTGTAAATCAATTCAAACAACAAAATCGAAAGCTAACTTAAACTTAGAGCCTTCAAAAAGAACTCTTCAATTTGTTTGGAGAAACTCATGGAGGATCTCACATAATAAAAGAAGAGGAGAAAGAAATCAGATAGAAAACAAGCTCAAAGCTTTTTGGTGTATGTGAATTAATGAGGCTTTGAAAGCCTATTTATAGGGAAAAATGAGGGAGTGTTAGACTCCCCCTATAACTCTACATGGGATGGGATAAACCCATCCCATGAATTGTGGGTCATGGTGACCCGTGGGTTGACCCGCCCGCCACATGAGGGAATCCCTAGCGGGCTTCCCTCATATACCGCAAGCCCAAGATTGCGGCCCACGTAAGCATTGCCATATGCGTGGGGCTAGCGGCCCACGAGCTTTTTAGCTCGCGGTGTAGCCACGTGAGCCCCACCTTGAATGGCTTTTCGGGGCCCACTTGCAATGGGAAAATTCCCTTGTTCACTTTGATTATTTTTCCCTTTCTTTTCATTATTCCTTTAAATTATTAATTCGGTTAAATCAATTAATAATTCCTCTCACTGATTTCACAACTTGTATTTTTAGTATAGGCCCATTCCATAGGTTCTTTACATGGTCTGATAAAGGCCCAAAGTGTGTGACCTCATAGGATCCCAAAGTATAGAGCCATTCGAGGTTAATCTAAACTTGGCTTCTTGTCCGGGAACCTTTAGGCTTAGTGTTCTAGACCATTATGGAACCTAATAGCTCTAGACGATCAAATGGGCTTTCTAGCAAAGGTGTATGATCCCCCGATACTTGGAACGCCACATGCCTGTGACTTGGTTTGGTTCTGCAATATTAATCAGTACAATACACTCCTTCCATCAGGTTAAGTACCGTCCTATTTATTGAGCTCAGATTAAGTGTCAGCTCATGTAATAGACGTAGCTATCCTGCAATTAGACTTGTTCACGAAGAACACCACTTAGCGGTTTTGTATCTTGATTGACTAGAAACCAGTTCTATCAATCGTATACTCTGATAAGAGGTTTATGAGTGTGTCGCTTCAACAAGGGGTCCTAAGGTACATCTCCATTATATTACTATATCAAGAGCGATGGATCCCATCTTGACTACACAGCTTACCAACATAGGATCATCACTATAACCGTAATCATCTGTGTCAACCTGATCGCCAGGGTATGAATAAGTATGACCCAAAGTATAGCAACTCCTACATAAGGTAACCGGTAACTCAGGTATGAGGATACTCGTACTGCTACTACAATAAGACATGATACCAACACATGGATATATTTATTTTCAAGTGTCTGTCTTATGGTGGTTTCCAATGTATTACCCGAATACATTCATGTGTTAACTCAAGGAACCACCTTCAGCTCGTAAGATCGGTCACTTGGAACTAATCCATGGAGTAAGCCTACGCATGCTAGTCTATCTAGTCCATTGATGTCCAATCTCAATGGAACTATAACTAGGGATATTTAGACTATTTATAGTAACACGTATGTGCTGTTCTCACTCCACATAGCTCCCACTATGTCCTCGCACTATGAATTAGTCACGGACTTTGTTTTCATCAATGTGCATATACATATCCAAACATATATGATACCAGAGAGATACAATTAAAATGAAGCATTGATAAGTAATAAAGATGCCTTTGATTATTATTAATAATTCAAATCTGTTTGTACATTATAGCTAATAAAGACATATCACCCTAGTTACCTCTAACGCATACATCATGTCTAATACTGCCTCCATAACATCTTCCTCTTCTTGAGCCTGCTACTTTACCTCAGCTTCCCTCTAAGTGCTAGTATTTGCTTTCATCTATCTCCTTAGCCTTGTTGGGGCCTGGGTAAGCGTATCTCTTACCCTTGTTTTTTAGGGGCTCTTCTTCCTTGCCTTTGATGATGTAGCTTTAGGCTTAGGTGAGGTTGTAATTGCAGAAATTTTCTCCAACTTAGTTGATAAAGGAACATTATCATTAATGTCCTCACTGCCTCCCTCAAAATCTAGCATACAGCTGTCTTCCTCCTCCTTAGGCACATCCATTGGTAATACTGACAGTACACACTTGAGTTTTCGCTTCTCTTATACTTTGTTGTACCTAGTATGCACTTGGTCTTGATATAGTTTGGCGAAGTGCATTAAGTCTAAGGTCTTCTTCACTAATAGAACTGTATCACCTGGCCCTCCAAGGTGCGAGGCAACATCTGCTTTCATTGCCTTCATCAAGGCGGTTATGATGTAACCATAATGATAGATAGTAGTTAGCTTGGTTCAAATAGTGAAGAATCACCACTGCCCAATTAAGCCTCTTACCCTCTACCATATGGTAGACCACACACCTCTCAAAGTAGGTTTAGCTAGTCACAAACCCCATCTTGGGTAACAATAGCTTGACCACCATCTCATGGCAAGCTCTAGCTGTCCAGTTCATCCTGAAAGCTGCAATCGCCCTTGATACGTAGTTTGCTGGGAGTTCCCAATCTTCAGGAATGATAATGGCATCTTCATCGCTAGTATTTCTGAGCTGAGTGCCTTTGTGAGGAATGTTGAGAATGCTTACGATTAGTCTTGAGTAAATCAAGTATGTGTTTCCATCGATTTCTACTAATAAGACATCATCGAAGCCTTGAATGGTGTAGAGGTTTGAGTAAAAATCCCTAATGAGACCTGCGATGGCTGGTCCCTCTAACTACAGAAATTGGCTCAAATTCTGCTGCTTGATGATTCTGTGCATGATGCGATTTCTAAGAAGATTCTCATAATCTACACCATACACTGGGGCAAAATCCATATTAGATGCCCAATCCACCTTTGTGAAGAGAGTTCCTTCAGGAAAGGTGATTTTCTCCAGCTTTCCTTCAGCATTCACAATGAGACTCCTTTTGGAAGTGGATTGAAGTTAGAAGGTGGTATTAGGGTTAGCCATTTAAGAGGAAAGAAAAGGGTTTTTGAGAGAAAAGAGATTTAAAGTTCTTTACTTCTTATAATTGATTATAATTCAAGGATGCAAGTAACCTCTCTCTTCAACTCCTTCAACTTTTATATACCTCTTCAACTCTCAGAGATGTGTGGGGCTTCCTTAGCTCATGATGAGAATTAACGCTTAGATGAACACTTGATTAACCGCCTTAGTAAAATAGTGAGTTTTACAAAAAAGGGTTCCAATTCAAAAGCACGTCTTTTGAAATAGTGGTCTTTTAATTTTAACCACAAAATTGAATCTCACACCGTTACTTTAAAATTTAGATGGAGTTAAACACGTGTTCTTTCCTTTGATGAAATAAGGCTTACTTTTAACACTTAACCAAATTTCTTACTTCTTCTTCTTCTTCTTCATAGGAGGTTCGCCATACCAATAAGCTATCTTAGGACATTGAATTGCTCTTTTGGCAATGATTTGGTGAAAATGTCAGCTCGTTGTTCCCCTGAAGGAACATACTCCAGTTTGATATCTCCCCTTAGCACATGGACTCTAATAAAGTGGTGTCTAATGTTGGCATGCTTCATCTTGCCATGTTGAACTGGATCCTTGGATAGGTTAATTGTACTTTTGTTATCGCACATAACTTCAAGACACTTTAACTTTATACCATAATCTTCCAGTTGTTGCTTGATCCATAGTAGTTATGCTACACAACTTCTTGCTGCCATGTACTCAGCTTCAACTATACTCAGTGCAACAAAAGTTTACTTCTTACTGTACCATGAGACTAAGCATTCTCCATGGAAATGACATCCTCATGTGGTGATTTTCCTATCGAGCTTATCTCTTCCATAGTCAACATTTGCGAATCCTCTTAGAGTGAAATCTAAGCTATTAGGATACCACATACCTGCTTCAATAGAGCCTTGCAGATACCGAAGAATCCTCTTCACAGTTTCTCGATGTGATTCTCTAGGGTCAGCTTGATAACAAGCATAATAGCACATAACATACTATATGTCAGGCCTACTAGTGGTAAAATAAAGAAGAGAGCCTATGATTCCTTTGTAGAATTTGCTATCTACAGGTTTTCCAGCTTCATCTTTACTTAAGATAGTATCAGTACCCATGGGATTGGACATTGGCTTCGAATGCTCCATGTCAAACTTTTTCAAGACTTCTTTGGCATACTTCGCTTGACTGATGAATATTCTATCTTTAGTCTACTTGATTTGAAAACCAAGGAAAAAGTTGAGCTCTCCCATCATTGATATTTTTGAACTAGCTTTTCATTTGCTTGCTGATCTCCTTGCACAGCTTCTCATCAGTTGCTCCAAATATGATATCATCCACATAAATTTGGATAAACAACACATCTTCTTTCCTTCGCCTGATAAATAGAGTTGTGTCTACTTTTCCTCTTTCATTGCTTTTTTTTATAAGAAAATTAGTCAGCCTCTCATACCAAGCTCTTGGAGCTTGCTTCAATCCGTAATGAGCTTTCTTTAGTTTGAAGACATGCTCAGGATTCTTCGAATCTTCAAAGCCTGGAGACTGGCAGACATAAACTTCTTCTTGAATGAATCTATTCAGGAATGCACTTTTAACATCCATTTAAAATAATTTGAAATTCATATGAGATGTGAAAGCACACAGGATTTGAATAGCTTCAATTTAGCTACAAGAGCATAAGTCTGATCATAATCGTTGCCTTCTTGCTGGTTGAAGCCTTGCGCAACAAGCCTGGCCTTGTTCCTGACAACAGAGCCATCTTCATCAAGCTTGTTCTTGAAAACCCATTTTCTTCCAATATTTTATTTCCCTTTAGGCTTAGGAACTAGATCCCAAACATCATTGCGCTTGAACTGATCCAGCTCCTCTTGTATTGTGATCATCTAATAATCATCTCCTTTTACATCTTCAAACTTCTTGGGTTCGATCAATGAGATGAAGGCTGGATAACTCATCATCCTTCTAAGCTGACCTCATGTCATCACTGAATTATGAACATCATCAACTATGTTATCGAGCAGATGGTTACGATGAGTCCTAATCTCCCTTGGTAGACTCAAATCAATAGCTGTAGGATCTACAATGGGTTGCTGAGGTGGAGGTTGATCTTCGCAATCGTTGAAGTTGATATAGAGATCATCATCTTCTTTGACTTCCTCAGCTTCAGGTTCTTGTGCTAGGTTGGGCATAATAGAGAGTGGCATTCTAAGTGGATTTGCTTGCTGGGTTACTCCTTCATCTTCATCAGATGGACATCCATCTACATTGTTAGTTTCATCAAAATCCACAAGCATAGACTTCTCTAATAAGCTGGTTCACTTGACATATATTTTATATACCCTGCTGTTAGTTGAGTATCCCAGAAAGATAACTTCATCAGACTTAGGATCAAACTTACCTAACTGCTCCTTGGTGATAAGAACAAAGCACAAACAGTCAAATGATCTGAGATGACCAATCTTAAGCTTGCGCCCTCGCCAAATCTCATAGGATGTTTTCTCCAGAATTGGGCAAATTAAAACCTGATTCTAGATATAACAAGCTGTGTTAATAGCTTCTCCCAAAAAGTACTTTGGTAGATTTTTATCACTCAACATGGATCGAGCCATTTCAACTATGGTTATATTCTTCCTTTCTACAACCCCATTTTATTGAGGAGTATTAGGAGAAGAGAAGTTATGGTCAATGCCATGTGTTGAAAAGAATTCTTTGAAATGAAAGTTCTTGAATTCACATCCATGATCACTTTGGATTCTACTTATTTTAGTTCTTAGTTTGTTCATTATTCGATTACTGAGCTTGACAAAAGATTCTTATGTTTCATCTTTGCTACTTAGAAAGACTAACCAAGTGAATCTCGTGAAGTCATTCACAACCACCAATGAGAATCTCTTACCACCCAAGCTCATGGGCTGAACTGGGCCACAACGATTTAGGTGGAGGAGCTCCAACGGTCACTTAGTTACTATACGATTAATTGACCTAAATGATTTCTTAATTTGCTTACTGATAAGTGTATAATCACACTTATTATCATGACATTTTCAATCATAAAATGATATGGTTTTGTTTCATTTTATACTTCATATAAAAGATTTCACATGGTATGTAGTTGTTTTTGATGTAAATGTAGAAACTAGGTAAATCATTGGGAGTAAAATGAACAAAAGTGGAATTCTATGGAAAAAGATTGAAAAAGGTTTAAAAAGATGCATGGAACACAATGATTTGGTTTAGGATCAAAGTTGTCAAAGATCGGCAAAGTTGCAACGAAGAATCATGAAGAAATAGCATTTCACGATCGTGACATCTATTAGCAGTCGCGACTTGTCACTCTTAATAAATAGAAAACTGCCAACCAATGTTCACGATCGTGACATGTGATTCGCGATCTCGACTTATGATGGTTAATGGTTATCTCTTTTCAACTACACATCGCTAGATAACAACGATCAACCGCCATCAACTACCGATCGAAAAGACACCCTTTGGAAGTCAACCAATCATGAAAAGGTGTCATTCCATTATGGATGAGGATGAATCTTTGCATATAATCAAAATGAAGTGATGCAACTCTTCGCCAATGGACACAACTCTTCGTTTGGATAGACGCAACCCTTCGCACTTCATAAATAGGGTTCAAGACTGGTCAATTTTGAAGTGACAAGAATGGAAGGTAGAAATTTGGATTGATAGTGTGATACATGTTAGACGTGTATGTATAGATTGAAAGTAGAAATTATGTAGATTTCACTAGTTCAAAGTCTTAGCGAGAGAAATGTTTAAGTGATTCGATTCCTATCTCAATTACTATATTTCTACACAAATATGAGCTTTTTTTGTATGAGTGTAATTGCAAAGCACTTATCAATAAAAGTTTTCATTCTTCAACATTCTTTTATTCAAGATTCACAAAGAATAGCATCCTAGCGAAGGTTCTGTACAAATCGAGACCGGATTCAAAGTAGACATAGGAATTGCGGGAATTGACGACTCCCATTAAAGAGTGGATACGATTTGATCAACTTTAGCTTTCACTTGCATACCTTACAACTTTACTTTGTTTTCTGCTTATACTTTCTATTTCGAAGTTTATGATATGTCTATGTGTCGTAACGAGTA
>CATIWQ010036369.1:0-11818 GCA_949673415.1 Euphorbia schlechtendalii
TATGTATATGTAAAATTACATGTATATTATTATTTTTATTAAATTCGATTCATCAATTTTCGGCCTCCTTTAAAAGTCGGCTCTACGTCCGCCCCTGATGTAAAGGTAAAAATATTTCTTTTATTGTTAGATTAAGTCAAATACATTATTAGTCCCTTGAACTTAGCTCCAAAAGCTTACTGCTCCTAAGCTTTGAAAAGATCATTGTTACGCCCTTCAACTTGTAAAAGTGCATTAATTAAACCCCTTCAACTCTAAAAAATGAGTTTCCCGTTAAATTTATGTGTCAACTTATGGCTTGAGAGAGAAAATTGACTTCTTTGAAAAATCAAAATAACTAGAAGCTGACACATGACATTTAGGAGCAAACTGATGCATTTATTACAATTGAAGGGGGAAAACTAGTGATCTCTTACAAGTTGGGGGAGGTAACATACACGTTTTGAAAGTTAAAGTTCAAGGGCTTTTGTTGTATCAAGGCCTAATTCTACTAAATGAATAAGCCCCGTTGATACTTGTAAAAGAGAACCAATTTGATAGTCTTGTCAATATGTGTATTATGATAAAATAACTATTAAGATTTAGTAAATAAATAACTTTTGACCGAAGAATATAGTTCAACAATAAAAACAAATACAATCACAATTCTAATTAAATGTGGATGAATATGAATTTGAAACCCCTATATGTCGAAGAATCATATGCTTTAGCTAACAATTGTGCAACATAATACACAGACAAAAAAACATGGATAAATCTAATAATAGTAAGGGCAGACTTAAAAAAATACTAGTAGTTTCACTCATTTGTAAAATAGAGTCTGAGAATTTTTTTTATTCAAAAAAGGGTTTGTAGTTTCAAAAAGTTGGCAAAATGAAAGATTTTCAATATTAAATTATGTCATGATTAGGGGTAATCTCGTCTATTAATTTAAAAGTTTGTGGGTTGGTTAATAAAAACATAATACAAGTTAGTAATAATTTTGAAATTTTTTAAATTGTGCAAATATTATTTTTAATTAAAGTATGATAATAAACTTTAAAAATAATAAAAAGAAAAACTTTCAAAATTTACTCAAATTGTGACTTATAATTTTTAAATAGTAAGGTCAAATTTTGAGAATGTTGTATTTGATTAAATATCTCCGTAACATCACTATTCTAAACGGAAAAATATATTTTATCACCTTTTTGCCAATTTTTTAAAATCAGATACCTCATTTTGCAAAATAAAATTTCAGATGCTGTCTTGCAAATGAGTTAATTAAACCGTATGATATTTTTTTAAGTATACCCTGCTGAAAGTGGATCTAAGACGATGTTTTAATACTTACGACAAGAACTGTTCTCAGTAGCAACAAAAAGCTTCAAAAGTAACTTAAGAAGAAACTAAGTTCTTGACTGCATCAGAATCTAGTTTTATGTAGGAAGCTCAAGACCGCATCGGTAGCTAAGACTGTATCAGAAGACACAAGCATCGGGAAGTAGAAGAACTGTATCAGTGGAAAATATCCTCTGAGTTAGCAGTCGTTTAAGGATAAATCAAATGTAAGATATTTATTTCAAATAATTAAAGCAAGGCATCAAGTAAGCCAACCATTAGCATGACTTTGCATGTAAATTTACACTTGAAAAATGATTTCTTGATGTTGACATCAATGAGACAAGGACACTTTTTCTCTGCTATAGCAGACAACAAGTACTGGTGTGATCATCTTTCCAACAAATCTATATCAGGGTCAAATTGTAATTACTTAGCAATATTTTAACATATTCAAATTGCCCTGATCATCGCTGTAACCTTGTCATTAATTTCCTTTATTTGCAAGTGACAACAAGAAGAATTCAACAATAATCTACGATTAATAGAAACTTACCAAGCCTATATAAAGGAGGAAAGTTCCAATAGAGGAACTTGGTGAAACACTATCTAATTTCAAGAGAATTTAAGCTTTCGCATAATCACATCAAATTGCTTCACTTACAAACATTCATTTCAAATCAGTTTGTAACAAAGCCTTACTAAAACAAAGTTTAGAAGCTCAAAATATTTTTCTATTCAATCTTGTAAGCGTGGGGGATCTTAGATACTAGTTGGACGATACTTCTATTGTTTGAAATAGCTTAGTGCCTAGATATAGTTGGACGATACTCTCATATTGGTAAAGCTCATAAATTAGATTGTTGGATGGTACATCAATCTACTGAATCATCTTTTTAATAGTTTGTTCTCCATCCACAGGATAATTACTAGTGGATTAAAGCTTGGATACCGATTCCAATGATTGGATTAGGCAGAGGTTGAATCAGAATAAAAACATTTTGTTTTTCTATCTCTTTCCTTTTCTTATTAACTATTGCATTCATATTTGTAAACTTGCAAACTAAATAACTAAAAGAGATTGCGATAGAGGACAACTTCTGAGAAAACAATTAAATTAAAATTTACTCAGAAGCTGTGTCGGAAGCCCATTTCTGCAGAGCCTCTGAGGAAAGTGAAAACTTCCAAAAAGAGTCATTTACCCCCTGATTTGTTTTATCATTCTGTTGGGTCCAACATACCTTAATAGTAAAAGCAGTTTACCAGTTATAAAACACTAGAAAAAAACACACATAACACAAACACTAACACACAAAATAAAGTAAATGCTCCATCTGCTTCCTAATACTAGTCATTTTAAATTTTTCATCAAAACCAATAAAGACATTTAATGTACTAAAAAATAACTAATTTATTCGTTATACTTTACATTAAAAATTCTCTCTTTTTAATTAACAACTTTAACTTCCTTCATACTTATATATTTCTTAATTAATACAAGAGTAACTTAGGAACAATTTGTTGAAAATTGCATTAATATTCTAAAATGATAGTTAAAAGAAACCAATGTAAAAAATGTAAAATGACTAGTATTAGGAACCAGAAGAGTAACTTACATATTCTATATGCAAATTTAAGTTATTAAAAATTTCTACTTTTTATAATAAAAATTAACGGAATAAGTAATGTTAACGATCCTTTTTGAAAAAAATTGCATGACTTTCATATCTAATAAATCGCATGCGCAAATGGGGATTAAGAACAAAAAAGAATGTGACATTATGAGGAATACACGTCTCCAATTCGGGTCCCAATCTGGTGTCCTCATTGATTTGAAACGTGGCAAAAAGATTCTAAGTCAACAAACAAATAATTAACTGCTGAAACCCCGTAAACGTTAACGATCACACAATCTTCTTCTCCGTTAAACTCTCTTGATGCTACAGTTTTTCCCAAATTGCAATTCCAATTCCCATCACAGTTCCGATTCGGGTTAATTCCAATTCCTTCAATCAAATAAATACAATCTCACGCACTGAACAAAATTGGAGATTCAATACTTCACCATCCTCAAACAAAACTAAACTTCTAATCTATTAGTGAAACAAAAAGAAAGAAATTGATTAGATCAGGAATAAAGTCGTACAAATAGTGATATGTATAATCATGAGTAAATAAAACAAGGAATGAGAGAAGCACAAAACATTAGAGAGAATGGAAAAATTGATTAGATGAGAAATCCCATAAAAGTGAGGGAAGAATAGTCGAAATTAGAATGAGTTTTTGGAATATGAATAAGAATTGGAATTTGAATTGGAATTAACTAGAATCGCGACTGATTGTAACCAGAACTGCAATTTAGGAAAGAATGTAACAACGAGAGATTAACGAGAGAAGAAGATTGGGAGGCTTGAGCAGTTAATTGTCTGTTTGCTGACTTGGAATCCTTTTTCAAACTTGTTGCGAATTAAGGAAGGATATAGTATTCCGATAACTAAAGATTGTCGTTTCAGAATTTTCATTAAGATCACTAAAACAATTATTACTTTGTCAAAATTACTAATTTACTCCTTTATTTTATTATAAAATTCTCTCTCTTCTTAAATATTAATTTATAATTTCATTTAATATGTAATCTATTTCCTAATTAATACAAGGAAAAATTAAAAAAAAAATGTTAAATATTGCATTGATATTTGAGAATGACAAACAAAAGGAAAAATGAATTTTTGACTAAAACGACAATCTTTCGACACCAGAAATAGTAATTGGATACAACTAATTAAGAAATGTGGTTTATTCCCAAAATTATGATAACCAAGTTCAGAAAGAAAATCAATTATCCCAAAATGGTTCACTCAAATCTTGATATGTTGCAGTTTTTTTATTTTTTATTTTTATTCATATTATCTCATCCACTATCTATTTTCTCTTTTATGTGTTGATAACCCTTTATGGTTTAACCATACGCGTGGACTCCACGTCGACGACCTGCATGGGTGACCCGGTCCCACCAGGTGGGGAGATAGTATAGCAAATCCTCCTCAACATAAGAGATGTCAGGTCATCTCTCATGCTTATCCAAATAACAAGGGACTTAGTCCTAGGTGGACTCTATCTCTTCACACAAGAGATGCAACTCAAGGAGAAGTGAACCACATAGAGTTTGCTTCCATCACTGTTTGGGCTCATCCAAATCCTATATATACAGACCTCCACTGTAACATCCCAAAATTTCTAAATTTTGACATCGGTATATTGTTACAATATTAAAGGAAGAAGAAGAGAATTTCATATTTTAAATTCTTGGTGAATAGTAAACCGAATTGGGGGTAAGTGAAATTAAGGTTCCATTAGTATAGATCATGATAGATTAAGTATATTTAAGGTATGAAGGTGTATTTAAGTAGTATTTTGATAGAATTAATTATGATTTTTGTAGAGGAAGCTAATATAGACAGATCAAAGGGGAAAGAGGTAGAAGAAACCCATTGAAGAGCTTAAAAGAGGTTTGTGTACACTAATTTCGAATTTTCGATTTTGCTGAAAATTTTCAGATTGTACCTCTGTTTTTGTTTTAATGTTTTCTTATGTTATACTACTCCAATTGAAGCGATTCTGACTCTATTGATATTAGAAGAAGCTGAATTTTATATATTCAGAAGGAACTTTTTTGAGATTCGGCTTCATACTACATGAAATTGTCGTTTGAAGTTGACTCATGAAAACTGTTTTCGGAAAATTTCAATTTGCACACTGTATTTTGAGTATAACTTGATCTATATTGATTGGATTTCTATAATTCTTGTGGCATTGAAAAGCTGAGACATAGGGCTAGGTATTTTAAGTGTAAACTTTTTCTATTTGAAGTCATTTTAATGGAGAAAAATGTAGGGGAAGTCAGGTTACGAAATCTAGAAATTTTTGAAAATATGAATGCTAATTTTTAATGTGTTTAATTGAACTTATTGTGTAAAAATTAAGGAATCATGTTCCTTACTTACTGAATTTGGATTGATTTGTGTTTGATGGAATTTATAAGATTTTAATTTAGTTATTGCCCTTAGTAAACGAGTAGAAAATGAGTCCGGGTAGATTGGCGCTAATAAAGGGGGTTATAGTGCTGTACAAACAATTGGAGCTTTGTCTCCGGGGCTTAGTGTTGATACTGTGATTACTGAATTCAGGAGTTTCAGCTTCAAGCTTTGTACCATTATTAGGAGCTTCAGCTTCGGGCCTTGTGTCATTATTAGGAGTTTCAGCTTCGGGCTTTATGCTGTTATTAGGAGTTTCGGCTTCGGGCTTAATGCCAATTGCCGTATCTAATACCATTGACGATGCTTAGTTTATTTCGGGCAATTGTTGTTTATGGCTATAAGTAAAACATTTTGAGATGAGTTTTATATGTATTTTGAAATTTCGAAATGTGTTATCATGATTTTATTTTATCATAATGGTATTTTGTTTGTGTTTTTAAATTCTATGAAATTGGAATTAGTGTGCACCAATAAGCAAAATGCTTAGCGCGTAGTTGTTTTCTACACGCAGATTTAGAGGCTCTGTAGATAGTGTGGATCAAAGTGGTATAAGTGGATCAGCTTGAAAAGTACAAAAAGGGAAAAGACTCAAGGTGAATTATTATTATTTTTATATAATATTTCAGTTTGTAAAATAATGGCATGTACTAGTTAGTGTGAGGAGTGAGAATTGCATTTTTATAATATTTGGAGTTTTTGTGAAAGAATATTGAAAGTAAATTTGTTTAAGTATTAATGTGAAATATGGTGATTTGATAGTTACTGTTACCGTGACACTCCCGATCAGGGGGTGTTACATTTGGTGGTATCGGAGCGTGGTTTAGGCGATTCTAGGATTAGCTTGTACATGCCATTTAGGAATAAATATGAAATATAAGTTATTGATCCACTTTGGTCCAATTTTCAGGAATAGGTGATGGCTGATGAACAAAGAATAATTGTAGAAGGGGATGTAGAGAGTACATCACACAGGGCTAGAGATGAGGAGGAACAAAGGCGTGAGATTCCACCACAACAAAATCAACCTGAGATGCTTACTACAGCATAGGCTATTTTACTTCAACATATGACTACTGAAGTAATCACTCAAGTCCTGAGGAATATACCTCAAATTCCTCCAATATCACCTCAGAATGAAAGGAGAGATAACCGAACCCCTCTCGAAAAAATCAAGAAACTTTCTGCTGAGGATTTTAAGGGTGAAGCAGTTGAGCCTGTGACTGCAGAATACTAGCTTGATCATACGAAATGGTGTATGGACAGACTTCACTTCATAGATGAAGAGAGAACAAACTGTGTACAAGGCCTATTGAAAGAACAAGCAAGAAGATGGTGGGATAATATTGTTAGAGAATGGCAACCTAAAGAGATTACTTGGGCATTCTTTGAAGAACAATTTGAGAAAATATATGTTAGTGAACGATTCAAGGATGAGCAGAAGAAATTGTTCTTATCTCTAAGGCAAGGAAGAATGATTGTGTTTGAATATAAATATCATTTTGGAAAGATACGCTCATGAGATTATCGACAGTGAAGCAAAGCGATGTAAAAGGTTCGAAGATGGATTGAATGATGAAATCAAATTACATCAATTTGCATAGAAGATTAGAGTATTCACCGATTTAGTTGATGCTGTTGTGGGTATTGAGAAGATCAATTTGAGCACACAACAGAGAATGGCTAAAAGATCAGGATTTCAGAAAGGGTCACAAGGTTAAGCAAGTTCACAACCTCCATCTAGTAAGAAACCGAAGGGAACTTCTGAACAAACACAATCTTACTTCAGAGGGTTTTCACAATGATAAACTACCAATGCTAGATCAGTGGCTAACTCATCTTTTGGTAGAGATAGAGGGGATATACCAGAGTGTCCTCATTGTGGAAAGAAACATATGGGTGAATGTTGGAAATTAGGAAAAAGATGTTTTAGGTGTGGTTCAAAGGATCATTTTATTACAAACTGTCCTCAGGAAAGAACTATTGTATCTGCACCAGTTGTAGCTCCTGTTCCTACAGTGCAAAGTGGTCATGGTAGGGGAAGAGGAAGTGCTAGTATGACTACTGGAAATGATATGGCTCCAAGAGCACAACAAGGTGCTAGACCAGGTGGGATGGCACGAAGCTATGCGATCCAAGGACCAGAGACTCGAGATTCTACCGAAGTTATCGTTGGTTAATTCTCATTCTTTGATAATGATGTTCATGTATTGATAGATCCAGGTTCAACTCATTCATACATATTCTCTACATTAGCTCAAAAAGGGGGGTTACTTGTAGAAGAACTAGGAGAAATTGTTGAAGTGACAAATCCTTTGGGCATAGTGTGATAGTAAACAAAGTATATATGAAATGTCCTATTAGGATTCAAAACCAAACTTTCCTAGCAAATTTGATCAAATTACCTTTCCAAGATTATGATATCATTCTTAGAATGGATTGTTGTCGGAGCATCGGGCTATGATAGATTGCAATAACAAAAGGATGTCTCTTCTAGTTCCCGATGGAGAAGAAATTATCATCGTTGGAGAGAGATCAGATTATCTCTCTAACATTGTTTCTTCTTGAAAGCTAGGAGAATGATTAGGAAGGGATGTCAAGCCTTCCTAATTTTTGCTCTTGAGTAGAATATGGAGGAATTGAAACTACAAGACATTCCTACCATTTGTGAATTTCCTTATGTATTTCAAGAAGAGTTACCGGGTTTGCCACCAGAAAGAGAAGTGGAATTCGCAATCAATGTTTTATCAGGTACCGCACCAGTATCTAAAGCACTGTATAGAATGGCGCCTGCCGAGCTTAAAGAGTTGAAGATTCAACTGCAAGAATTGTTAGACAAAGGATTCATATGTCCAAGTATATCACCTTGGGGAGCACCAGTGTTGTTTGTAAAGAAGAAAGACTGTTCACTTCGATTGTGTATTGATTACCGAGAGTTAAATAAGTTAACTGTGAAGAACAAGTATCCGTTATCGAGGATTGATGACTTGTTTAATCAACTTAATACTTCTCCAAGATTGATTTGAGGTCGGGCTACTATCAGATGAGAGTGAAAAAAGAAGACATTCCGAAAATTGCATTTAGAACTAGATATGGATACTATGAATTTTTGGTGATGCCATTTGGTCTTACGAATGCACCAATAGCATTTATGGACCTTATGAACCATGTCTTCTACTCATATTTAGATAGGTTTGTAGTGGGTTTCATAGATGATATTTTGGTGTATTCTAAGTCAAAAGAAGAACATGATCAACATCTGTGGATAGTCTTCCAAACTTTGCGGGATAATAATCTTTATTCCAAGTTTAGCAAGTGTGAATTTTAGCTTGAAGAAGTTTCCTTCTTAGGATACATTGTTTTAAAAGAACGAATTAAAGTGGATCCTAAAAAGATAGAAGTCATCATGGAATGGAAACCACCCAAGAAACCTACTAAAGTTCAAAGTTTCCTTGGATTAGCAGGGTAGTACAGGAGATTCATAAAAGGATTTTCAGTTATTACTGCCCCATTGACAAAACTACTCCAAAAGAATGCAAAGTTTGAGTGGAATGAAAAATATCAAGCTACTTTTGATAAGTTAAAGACTATATTAACAGAAGCACCTGTACTTGCACAACCAGAGCCGGGGAAAGATTATAGCATCTACAGTGACGCGTCGCATAATGGTCTTGGATGTGTCTTGATGCAAGAAGGGAAAGTGATTGCCTATGCTTCGAGGCAATTAAAGAATCATGAAAAGAATTACTCAACTCATGATTTGGAGATGGCTTTAATTATCTTTGCTTTGAAAATTTGGCGACACTATCTTTATGGAGAGAAGTGTTATATATTCAATGACCACAAGAGTTTGAAGTATTTGCCAACACAAAAGGAGTTAAATTTGAGGCAACGATGGTGGATGGAATTCATTAAAGATTATGACTGCGTTATTGATTATCACCCAAGAAAGGCTAATGTTGTAGCAAATGCTCTCAGTAGGAAGATGATGATGGTGCTTAAGGTTATGAACAAAAGATTGACTTTTACGGATGATGGAGCCATAGTTGCAGAATTGAAAGTCTAATCAGTCTTACTACAACACATCAATGAAGTACAAAATGAAGACGATGAACTTAAAGTTATTCGAGCAAGATCACAATTTGGAATTAAGGGAAATTACTCGATACAGGGAGATGGATGCTTATACTTCAAAGAATGGCTATGTGTTCCCAATAATATGGAGTTAAAGAATAAGATATTAACTAAGGCACACAATAATCCTTATACGATACACCCGTGAGCAAACAAAATGTATTAAGACTTAAAGAGGCATTATTGGTGGAGCGGGATGAAGAAGGATATTACTAATTATGTTGGCCAATGTTTGATTTGTCAACAAGTGAAAGCTGAACATCAAGTTCCATCTAGATTGTTACAACCAATAGCAATTCCAGAATGGAAATGGGAAAGGATTACAATGGATTTCTTGACATCTTTACCTCTTACTTAGAAGAAACATGATGCAGTGTGGGTTGTCATTGATAGATTAATGAAGTCAGCACACTTTCTTCCAGTCAGAATGGATTATTCGCTAGATAAGCTGGCTTAGGTTTATATAGAGGAGATAGTACGATTGCATGGTGTTCCTCTATCAATCATTTCTGACCAGGATTCAAGATTCAGTTCAAGGTTTTGGAAGAAGTTATAAGAAGCCTTAAGTACTAAATTGAATTTTAGTACTGCATTTCATCCTCAAACTGACGGATAATATGAAAGATTAATTCAAGTATTGGAAGATATGATGAGAAGTTGTACCATTAAATTCAAAGGAAGTTGGGATAAGTACTTACCTCTTATGGAGTTTGCGTATAACAATAGTTTCCAGTCAAGCATCAAAATGGTGACATATAAAGCACTATATGGAAGGAAATGTCGAACTCCATTATGCTGGACCGAGCTTAGAGAAAACAAGATCGTGTGTGTCGATTTGATTGAGGAGACAAAAGAAAAGGTGAAACTCATTCAAGAAAGATTGAAGGCTGCGTTTGACAGGCAAAAGTCTTATGCTGATTTGAAAAGGAAAGATATTGCATATGAAGTCGGAGAAAAAGTATTCCTTAAAGTATCACTGTGGAGGAAAGTTCTATGATTTGGGAAAAGAGGCAAACTCAGCCCGAGATTTATTAGCCCTTATGAAGTGATTGAGAGAGTTGGACCAGTGGCATATCAATTGGCATTACCACCTACACTTGACAAGATTCATAATGTGTTCCATGTGTCAAGGTTAAGGAGGTATAGGTCAGACCCGTCACATATATTATCTCTTGACGCCTTCGAGATAGGACCTGACTTAACGTATGAAGAAAAACTAGTTCAAATCTTAGCGAGGGAATTTAAAACATTGAGAAGTAACTCCATTACATTGGTGAAAGTTTTATGGAGGAATCATAAGATTGAAGAAGCAACTTGCGAACCAGAGGAAGCAATGAGAACTCAGTATCCGCAACTGTTTACCTTAGGTGATTTTCGAGACGATAATTCTTAAGTGGGGGAGAATTGTAACACCCCAAAATTTCTAAATTTTGACATCGGTATATTGTTACAATATTAAAGGAATGATAAGAAAAATGTTAAAGTTTGGTAATAGTCAAACGGAGCGAAGTTTGACCGTCAATCAAACTTTGACCCGAAACTATGCAACTTGAGTCTGAAAATTTCTATAATTATAATTCATGTAAGAAAGGATATATAAGCTATTATGGAAGCTTATAGTTATATGTGCATGTTATTCTTTTACGGAATTAAATTATGAGATTATAATACGGTTTAACATAGAAAATGTGGTAAGTATATAATATAATTGAACTAACAGTAAAATAGTAATTTCAAATTAAATAATTTATATACATATCATCATTCTTCTGAGCCTCCTACATATCATCTCTTATTCATTTCCTTCATTCTCTTCTTCCCTTTCACCCATTTGTTTCAAAACTCCAAAATTTAAAAACCTTTAATTTCCTCGTTTCGATTTCGAATTCTTGTTAGAAGCCGATCCTCAAGCCATATATCATCATCAATTTCAGTGAATCAAAGCTAGAAGAAGAGAATTTTAGATTTTAAGTTCTTGGTGAATAGTAAACCGAATTTGGGGTAAGTGAAATTAAGGTTCCATTAGTATAGATTATGATAGATTAAGCATATTTAAGGTATTTGAAGGTGTATTTAAGTAGTATTTTGATAGAATTAATTATGATTTTTGTAGAGGAAGCTAATATAGATAGATCAAAGGGGAAAGAAGTGGAAGAAACCTATTGAAGAGCTTAAAAGAGGTTTGTGTACACTAATTTCAAATTTTCGGTTTTGATGAAAAATTTCAGATTGTACCTCTATTTTTTTAATGTTTTCTAATGTTATACTACTCCTATTTGAGCGATTCTTGACTCTATTGATATTAGAAGAAGCTGAATTTTATTTGTTCA
>CATIWQ010036387.1:0-18853 GCA_949673415.1 Euphorbia schlechtendalii
TAAAAAATAATAATTTAATTAAATTGTTCAGAACCTTTAAACATTTAGTTACGTCCTTAAAAATATTTTAAGCCTTTAAATTTTCACTTTAAGGCTTTTAAATATTTTTTTGCGATCCTAAATATTTATTTAGGGCAAGAAATATTTAATTTTTTTACAAGAAGAGCTCTCATTTGAAGATTATTGGATAGTTAAAAATCATGTGATCCAAGGATAAAAATCTTGAAAAGCCATCATCATTGAACGCGCAAGCTAGTGCAAAATACTATGCTCACAAACATAAAACGATGTTTGAAAATATTCTGAACATTCGGCATGTTCTTCTTGGAAAGCAATGCCGTTGATGGCATTGCAGTGACAAAAACAGATAGTTTTTACATTTTTGCATTATACATCTCAAGCATATATACCAAGTATAAACAAGTTAAGCACGACTCCAAAAACTCAAAGGCTTACCTTGTAGCCATGAATCGACTTCGCTAGGTCCACGAAAATCTACGGAAAGTCCTCCTCGTTTCTTTGGCTCGGTTAGTGATTTAGTGGATGAAAATGGTTCAAATGAAGAGTAAGAACTACTCATATGGGAAAATCCCAGGATTTTATTCTTGATAAGAGGAAGAAAGGAAGTAGTATTCCTTTTCCTTAAAGTTTAGACTTTAAATGGAAAGAATTGGAAATCTATAGTGTTGAAACACTTTCCAAAACAACTCACAACAAGTTCTATAGAGTTAGAAATCAGTGAAAGTAGTTGAAGAAACTCTAAACATCAAACTTTTCTTACTTTCTCTACAAAACATAGGTTTATCCAAGAAATGAACTAAACCTCAAACTTGCCTAAATAACCCAAGTGCCCTAAGTTCATGCCCTATTCATGAACTTACACTCATAAACCTCAAACTTCCAACAACTATAATCTAAAAGAAACTTCACTAAGTTTTAAAATTCTTAAGAACACCAAGAACACTTGAAAACACCCAAAACTCAAACTTTTCTTAGAATTCCCTTTCTCACTTTCTCTTTGCACGAAAACGAGCTCCCCTTTTCTTTCTGAAACTCAGCTCTCTTCTTAAGGAACTCTCTTCAATCCAAAGTCAACTTAGATTATACTTAGGCCATACTTTCACCTTTTTGCTTTTTCTCACTTTAATCCTTATCCCATGTGAAGAGGGGTGTGTGAAATCCTACGTAAGGTATATGAGATTATGTTTTCAATAAAAATGTCAGAGCATGTAGGGGGAAGTGGGCTTTTGGTTTGAAAATTGCAGAAAGTGCAATTTTGGTTCTTTAGCTACAACGATATCATTAACGACATGGGGCTATGTCATTAACTATATCAACCATTTAGTTAACGACATGGCCTTATCGTTAATAACATGGTATTCCAAGCTAAATGGGCTTTAAGGAAGCAAAAGGCCTAAAAAACAAAGTAGATGATTTCTAGATGATTTTAGGACCCTACAAAATGTAAAAAGCTAAAGAGGGAAAAGATTACAGCTTCATCATCAAACTCGCAAGTTAGGAGCAAAATCTCATTCTCATAGGCTGCCCCTCGTGGGATCACTACTGATATGAGATCAATATGGTCCCACGATTGAAAGAGTAGTAGGGTTTAGAGATGATACCTGTCCGGTCACTATTGGCACTACTCGGGACGGAAACTTCATGATGATTAGAAGCTTTTATCTTGGTGTGGCATTGTCGGGGATTGGTCCCTTAATACCCCTTGCGAATTGCCCATTCACCAATGATTTCCCTTTAAAGGTTGGTCTTCGACTTTTTGCTATTGTCAGAACCATTGGGGGAAGAACATTAGCCATGCGCCTTCATTCTTTTGGTCTGTAGAAAATCCGTTGATCGTGGAAGGGACGGAAATAAGTCACGGACTATAGAAAGCCCATTGACTGTAAAAAAGTCAGAAACGGTGTGGATTGTAGAAAAGTTCATTGATTGTACAAATTTAGAAAGGGGTACAAACTGTAGAAAGTTTGCTGACTGTAAAAAGTCAAAAAAAGTGTAAATTATATAAAGTTTGTTGATTGTAAAAAGTAAAAAAAAGTGTTAACTGTAGAAAGTTCATTGACTGTAAAAAGTAAAAAAATGTGTGAACTGTAGAAAGTTCGTTGATTGTAAAAAATTAGAAGAGATGCGAACCGTAGAAAGTTCGTTTGATTGTAAAAAGTCGAAAAAGTTGATGAAAATGTAAGTCATGAATACATGTTTTAATTCCTTGAGTGTGATTGTTGAAAGAAAAAATGTTTACCCCTTCAATCAAGAATTAAAATATGAATGTGTTTTAATTCCTGGGGCCACGTGACCGATTTTTGAAAATATTCCGTGAGGTTCCAGAAGTTCGGTTAAACCCTTTCAGTGACCTTTTATAAAGTTATAATAAGTTATAAATGAATTGTAAGGGGTTAAAATGAGTTTGGGCTAAAAATCAAGAGAATTGGGCTGGGCTGAAAGCCCATGTCGTTAATGACATCGCATTGATAGGTTAAAAAAAATAAAATATAACTTTCCCCGTTTTCTTCATTCATCCAAAAAACAACACCCTTTCTCCCATTTTCTCAACTTTCTTCTCCCAATCTTTAGGCAAGATGTTATGCAAGATTAAATCTCATAACCTGAAGGTCATTGCCTCGTCATCTCTTTGCCCTCGCCCCGATATCTTGGGTTTTAGTTTTTGTTCCATGGAGGAAGCGTAAGGTTTCAAAAGTAGGATGATTTTGTCAGGTTTTCCATCAATCCTCCCATCAATGCTTTATGCCCTAGGCTCAGGGAGAGCACTTCAGTGGCCCAGGTAACCTAAAAACTTCCTTAAATCACGAATTTTTCTGATTTTTCAATTAAAACCTAGGTTCTTATTTTCATGAAAAATGCATGTTTTATGTGAAATTGATTCATGATTAGGCTTAGTTTATTGATTATAAGTAGTTTAGGATGCCTTGGAACCCAAATGTGGGGGGATTTTTGCAAAAATTCAGATTTTTACGGATGGAAAATCGAGTAGAACTTTTTTATGCCATCTGCAACTACAATGTTGTTAACGACATTGCCTCATGCCATTAACGGCATTACCAATGTTGTTAACGACATGGCTTAGGTAGAGGAAAAAACAGTTCCGCCTCAACGAAAACTACTTTCTAGCTATTTTACGTCAGGTCAAATACACATTTTAACGATACCCGATGCTCTTAACATGTATTAGATGAATTTTTGGTTGAAAATAAATGCGATTATGATGTAAAAAGGATACGGATTTTAGATATTTTTCTAGTGAGAAAATTTGTCAATTTCATGGCTAACTCTTGCCTTGATATTTGCAACTACAGTCTTCTACCAATTTTGCGAGTATAGGAGCCATGGGGAGGTAGTGGAACCACACGATCGAGGACCCTAATCTTCAGGCCTCTATTGATGCCACAAGTTTTAGAGAGCTAGCACGGGTCAAGCCAACGCATATGTCACACTTATCGCACCCTGTTTGCACCGCCATGGTCAAGCGATGGTCTTAGGTGACTCATACCTTTCACCTGCCGATGGAGCTGACCATCATGCCGTTAGATGTGGTGGTAATGACCGGGTTGGCCTAGCATGGTTGGGCCATTCATTTTGATGTGTTTTTTGATCAGTTCTCTACTTCTCGCTGGGTCATCAATCGGGCGCATGATTTAATCGACATGACGCCCCGAGCAGGAAAGCTCTCCTATAAGGAGCTGTACAGCTATTGGTGCTCGATGGACATGGAGCTTGAGGATCAGCGAGCTTGGTGCGTCCGCTCCTTCATCATTTGTTTTCTCATGGTCCTGTTCTTCCTGGTAGCTTCAAGTAGTATTAAATATGGGTTTATCTCAACCGTTAAGGATATAGCGGCGATCTCGGTGTAGAACTGGCCTCGGGCCATTCTAGGCCAGCTGTACTATGGCCTGGACTATGCGGTGAGAGTACATGACAAGGCCCTCAAGCTGAGTCATGTTCTTCTCCAGTTAACTTATTTAGATATTTCACATTTACTCATTGACGATTTTGCTACCCTATTTTACTTCTCATCTTTATTGCAGGTCTTATCTTTAAGCACCACATCCTCCCCCATTCGATCTTCAAGATTGATCCGGTTCTTAGAGAGTATTTCCTAGCCATTTGGTGCTAATGGATCTGCGATCTTCGCAAGTGGCAAACCGCATACTGAGAGTGCCTCTGCCACCTGACGATTGAGTAGGTACCCATCCCTTTCTCTACCAAGGGATTTCATTATTTTACTTCTTTACAATTTGTCACTAACCCTATGGTAAAATGCTTCTTTTCTTGTTGCAGGTTACTTCCGACCCTTGGATCGACGTGCCAAATCGGGAGGCGGTGGTGAATACGAGGATAGCCATTGATGACCATAGGCTGGTGCTAGAATGTCCCCTTTCCCTAGAGTGGTACTTTTGGGAAAGGGTCCAGGGTTGGCGGAACACGGTGATGGACAGGCATCCAGTTCCTCCTCAACCTCCTACCGGGGTGTTCTGGCCTAATCTGAAGATCACCTTACGGAGAATTGGCCCACCTTCCTAGATGGAGATGGTGAGATAGCTCCTGCCATTGGCATAGACTATTTGGCACACATGCGGTTGCTTTTGCCCCCTTACCCTCAAATTTTGCTCAACGACAATGATTATTGGCATCGTTGGAAGGTGATTGAGATGGTGACCAAGAATGCCTGATGATGAGGATATCGAGGCACAAATCGGAGGAGGTGGTGGAGATGACGGTCCAAATAGCAATTCAAGCCACCAGGTAATGCGGGTAGTGAGGCCACGGTAGTGTTGGTGTCGGTAGCGGGGCCTATGATAGCGAAGCTGGCAATGGGAGCCACGAAGGTGGTGGTGCGAGCTCTTCCAGGGTATGACTTACCTTTGAACTTGATTTCTTTAAGCTTTGATTATGCTTATTGTGTACTTACTTTTCTCAAAATAGGCTGGTGGGGGCAAGCGAGCCTGCTCAAACCAGGCCGATTCACAAGATCGAATGTACCATATGCCTAGATTTGTGGAGGGCCACCTCACCACCCCTTTGGAGATGGCCTTCTCACTGATGGAGAGGGTGGGGGAGCAGTAGACACATATGTTGCCCCCAAGTCTGTACACCATATCCTTCGCTTATAAGGACACTACTCATGTGAGTTTTTTCCTTTATTCCTTTTGAAGTTTGCTTCATATGCTCGTTATTCCTGACTTGACTTTCATTTCATCATGAAAGGTTCCTTGAGCTGATGCAAATACACTTGCCCACCACTACTTGTCTGCTCGTGACTTTATCATCACATAGAATGGGGCTGCTGAGGTATTCCTGCTCTATCTTTGTAAATACAATGTTCTAATATTTATGTATGCATGTTGGGTTTGGGAGATGATTTGTATGGTTATTTGTTATATTTTGACATTTTTCGTAGATGTTTATGTTATGATGCAGGCTTTCCATTGCAAACCTTGATTTCTTTGGAACACCAGAACTACTTGAGGTCCCAGAATGTGTTCCAGAATCTTGAGGGTCACGTGAGGACTTAGGATCTAAGGATCAAAGACTTCAAGAGGTAGCTGGTTTAGGCTCGAAGGTCTATGTACCCGATGGCATCTAGTGGGAGCCAATCTAGGGCACACTAGAGGATTCCATCCCACTCTAGTATACACCGAGGCGGATCTGGCAACCGAGATGTGGAGGCGGACAACCACATAGGAGGCATAGAGGATTATGATGACGATGAGGGCTCGTCATCGATATATATTTCCTTTTTTTCATTTTTGATTTATTTAGGAGCAGATTCACAGTAGTTGGCACTATTGATGCCTTTCGCACATTTCTTGTTTTTTTGAATATTTTGTTGAACTTATAATGATTTTTCAATTCATTTCCTTGTTCCCACCAATTGCGGTGTTCGATTTTGCTTGATATGGCTATTTCTGTATTTAAAAAATGCTGGTAAGTTCCCTAAGTCTAGAATCAGACCCGTAAACTGATTTTTTGTTGAAATAGTGCCTCCAATTAACCATTGTAACTATCATATAGTTAACCACATGAGAAAATCCAGTCTACTAATAGATATAGGCTACTTGCTAGAGAAGCCATATCGTTAACGATATTGCAATATCGTTAGCGATGTTTCTCATATCGTTAACGATATCACCAAGCCATTAATGATATTGCACCTTAGATTCCAAATTTTCTTTCTTCCTTGCTTTTCTTCAAATGGTGACCCACAACCAACAACTCCGGGCTTTCCTACGCACATTGAAGAACCCAAATTGGAAGAAACTCGAGAGGTTCGGCTTATGGGGGCTTCGATATCTAGCTTGCCACCTCGTAAATATGGCTTTAGTTAGGGTCGCGCTTTCATTTTGGGACCTGACCACCCATTTCTTTCGATTTGCTTACCAAGAGCTATGCTTGATGATCGAGGAATACTAGGCCATCCTCAAGATTCCCCACCCCCAGGCTTATCCTTTAGCGATCCCATCCTACCGCTTTAGTGCTGAAGATACTCTCTAGGGTCTATGGAATTTGGATTACGTGATGCCTTTCCTTGCTCATCCACCATCTCCTAGAGGGTTTCGCGTTGATTTCATGTTAAAGTGGTGTGTCAGCACTCTGAGGGTTCATATCACCTGGCCTCACATGGTTACTTTGCTCCTGATGTCAGAGTTCATTTGCTGAGTTCGTCTTGTTACCCCGTTCTGGCTGTTGTCAATTATCGATCACCTTTCTCAAGGGAATTCTCCGTCTACGGTGGAATTAGTGGAGAATCTCTTTGGCATGGATGTTGCCATCTCACTCTGTGATCTAGTTGGCAATCACTTCACTCTCCTTGAGGTAACATAAAACTGATAATTAATTAAGCCTCCTTATTTCCCATGATTCTGACAGGGTTTGTTTCGGGTTTGGTTATTAGAGAGGCTTTCCCTAATCAGTGATCCACGGGGGAAGCCATCTAATTACTCACCTATTATATAGAACAAGCGAGGGTTGATGACTAAGGAACAATCCTAGATAACCGAGCACAATTGGATCATAATTTTTGCCAGCTTTCTGATGATAGGATCCGCTGGCTTTACTCCTGGTAGGCCATTACTTATGTTGCGGTCTTGATGCATGAGGATAGGATCCTACTGATGGGCTCATATCTTTCCACATTCTACTCACCCAATCGCATGTGCAAGGAGTATGGGAGGTGCTAGAGAATACTACATAGTATTTGCTTCTTCAGGGTTTCGGAGTGGCATAATTCTTGGCAAGATAGGCTACAGATCTTGTGGATGCAACTCACTCAATTTGTTCACCTTTATAATGGGATGGTTGAGACTACAGAGATTGACAGATTCTACCACGAATGGCTTGGAGTGATTAGGTCATTGATAGATCCTGATCGGTACTCTTGGGTGACACACGAGTAGTCAAGGGAAAAAACAGGCAAAGCCCCCGCAGATAAGCTTGATAACTTGCCGAATATGATGCTTTTTTAATTAAAATAGAAAACTAATCAAATTTTGCTTCGAATATACAAATTTGGTATGATTCTATCAGAATTATTTTTCTTTTTCTATCCTAAGCACAAACTATTGAATTGATTGGAATGTAAAATGTTGTGTTGTTTACTTGTGACGTTTTCACCATTGGCATTCATAAATTTCGATAAAAATGTGCATAAATATTTTCAGCAAGAAATGATATATTTATTGATGAAATAAATCGAAGTACAAATGTTTCGAATGATCTGAGTCTTGTCATTAACTAACCCTCACGGGTTTTCTAACTAATGAATCCATTTTTCACTAATTATCTTAAGTTTTTCCTGAATCGCCCTTTCGGGTTTTCAACTCAGCTGACTATTTATTTTATTTTGCGAAAAAGGCCCTAATTTTTGCTCAACCAACCAAGTGTTAGTTGACGAGCTTATTTACATATATCTTTTTTGTTTTTTTATTGCTTTTCTGGATTTATATCTTTTCCTAAAAGTGGTTGCACTTAAGCTTGTCTTAATTGATCGGGTTAACGAATTCATTGCCATCCATATCCATAACCTTGACTATTCCCTTGCTAAGAACTTTCTTGACTACGAACGGGCTTTCCCAATCGGGCCTAAATTTCCCTCTGACATCCATGTTTGAAGGCCTTATCTGCTTCAATACTAACTCTTGCTTTTAAGGGCTACCTTTGGTGCTTGACTTTACTGTTGTATGCTTTTCCCATCCGCTACTGGTATATCTGCAAGTGATCCAAGGCTTTGAGATGATGCTCATCAACATGTTAAGCTATTCAAATCTAGCTCTAGCCCATTCTAACTCTCCTAACTTGGCCTCCAAGGTTATCCTTAAAGATCCCACTTTTATTTCTATTGGTAGAACTAGCTCCATTCCATATATAAGTGAGAAAGGAATCTGATTTGTGGGGTTCAGAATGCTCATCCTATAGCCCCAGACCATGAAAGGTAGCTTATCTACCCAATCTCGATAAGTAGTTACCATCTTGCTCAAGATTTTCTTTATGAATTTGTTGGCTGCCTCCACTACCCCATTAGCTTGTGGTATATATGGTGAAGAGCGGTGATGCCCGATACCATATTCCTCGATGAGCTTTGCCGTTGCCCCTTGAAATTGAACTCCATTATCAGAGACTATATGGTGAGGGATCCCGTATTGAGTGAAGATGTGGTTCTCTATGAACTTGGCCATTTTCTTAGCGTGATATTGGAGTAAGATTCGGCTTCCACCCATTTGGAGAAGTAGTCAACTTCCACCACAATGAATCTATATCGGTTACTAGAGGAAGGGTGAATCTTTCAAATTATATCGATCCCCCACGTTGAGAATGGCCAAGGAGTAGATAAACTATGGAGAATTGAGGGAGGCGGATGGCTAAGGTCTCCATAGATCTGAAATTCATGGCATTTCTTAAACTCCGTGACACAGTCTACGACCATAGTGGTCCAATAATACCCATGATGCTGTATCTTTTTTACCAGAACTAAACCGTTCATGTGCGGTCCGTAATCACCAGCATGCATTTTTCTAGTTATGAGTAGTTTAGTTCATGCAAAGAGGTATCAATTATGCTAAAAACATTATGCATATGATCATGAAAATGTATGCTACCATTTGGCGAAACATCACACAAGTAAGCAAAGTTCTGATTCATTGATAGAAAAGCCTCATAGGCAGAGTTATTAACATCGAAAATATTAGTAATATTAAAAATTACATCATAAGCATCATTCCCCTCCATATGCGGAGGGTCTTCCTTCATCTCAGTGGCTGGCTCCTCAAGTGCGGGCTCAGTAAGAACAGACTTCTTTTCCTTGACGGTGGCCTCAGTGATGATCCTAGCAACTATAGCTAGCTGTTCCTTCTTGGCGCCTCCTGCATCCTTCTTCATCAAGATGGACAAGGCTTGAGTGATAACCATGATAGCCTCTTGCACGTTGTCCTCCATGGGTTCAGATTCAAGTTCATCTTCAACTAACATCTTCGCTTTACCCTTATCCTTTGCAGTAGCAATGACCACCTTGGGAGCCACAACCTGGACCTTCTCTTCCATAAAAACCCCTTTCAGGCACACAACCTTCTCTAAGCCATCCACAGTCTCTTTAATCAGAGCTAACATACACTCCCTTGAGAAGTCATACACATCCTCGAAGATCTAAAATCCCGGCACCTCCTCTTCATATGCCAAGACTGTCTCACTATCCCCTAGGTATTGTTTACCCCCGTTGATAGCACAAACGCTGACCATGTTGCAGAAGAATGGTCGCTTTTGCTTGTAAATCTTATGTCTCGGGGTAAATTCCAATCCAGCCTTGGGAGTCAACAACAGCGAGTCAATATCTTCAACCATCCCCGGTGAAGCTTGCTAAGTCCTTTCCCAGGGATAAACCCCTTCCTCTTCATTATACTTTTCAGACCCACTGAGAAATAGTGGTACCCCATGGGGATTTTCTTCTTGTTCTCCTCTTCCTAGATGATCATAGCCACCCTTAAGCATTTCGGTCCCTACTTCGCAAAAGCTGCCGCTACCATCACTGACTCCTTGTTCACCTCCATAGTTACTTATTTGCCTTGATAGACCAGTTTTATCTTCTGGTGGAGCATAGAGGGGATAGCGCCAAGGGAATGAATCCATGGCCTACCTAATAGTAGGGAATAAGACATCGATATGTCAAGCATTGTGAACTTCACCTCTGATTTCACCTTGTTTACTGTCACAATCGTAGTAAACATCCCCATAACCTTGTGCTTCGAGTCATCATAGCCCGGATGACTGTATCCGACCATTCAAGGATATTCTTATTCAAGCCCAAGTGAGATAAAACCTTGAGAGGGCACAAATTTAGAGCTGACCCATCATCCACCATGATACAGGGAATGGACCTATCAAAGATATTGACCCTGATGAAGAGGGTCCTATTGTGATTCCGTTGTTCATATGGCATGTCAGACTAGTTGAAGGTGATAGCCGGGTTCTTTCTCAATGGTATCCCTTCCCCTATTGCTGAGTACATTTCAATCACCAAAGTAGTTGGTTTTGCTTCTATCTTAATCAATTTTTGCACTAGTCCTTGGCGATGTGCCTCAAAGAAGCACAACAACTGCCAGATGTTGTATTTTGATTATGTGCTCTTGAGCTGGTTGACTAAGGGGTCAACTTCTAGCTCATCCTCATTAACCACCAAAGGTAGGGGTGGCTTGTGTGATCCCTCATAGTTTCTTCAACTGAAGAATTCCCAAGCTAAATGGGATTGTTTCTGAAAACCTAACCACTATGGGTTACCCTCAAGACTCCGTTCTCGATCACCCTTGTTTCTAGGGGTGTTTTCCATGGGTACTGTGGCTCCTCTCTCCTCATCTTCATGTCTTTCAATTGATAAGAATCCAAGTCAATCATCCCCTTATCATATAATATCTCCTCACCCTTTAACGAGTGCCATCCTTGACTCCCTTTCTCCGGGACTTCAATGTATACCCATCTAAATCAATGGGCTTCGCCTGCACCCTTCTCACTTCTAGCTCCTCCTCCTTTTCATTCGTGCTATCCACCTCATATACCAACTCAAATAGGTCATACTCCTCCATTTCATTCTCAACAAACCTAGGAAACAACCCCTCTAAATTCATACTTAGGGTGGCTTAAGCAAGCATGTCCATGACTTGTTTAAAGGGGATTCCCGTATACCACAAATATATAGCTATCCCACTCTCGGAGGTGGGATTCAATATTGATCCCTATCTCTATAATGTCGATGAAGCCCAGGTACTCATTCACAGATAAGCGGTCTTGAATATCTGGCTGTGCCCCTTCAATCAACATCTTCATGAGTCGCTCTGTGGTGGGCTTGTGCCTGATCACCACCTGGATGGACATCCACCTTTACGCATGCATACTAAAAGGCTTATACTCATCTTGCCTATAGGTTGCCAGGTCCCTCATTTCCAATTTGGGCCTCTCCATGAACATGAAGCTCTCCCATAATACCCAAGATATGTGTCTCCAATTTCTCCTCATAATGGGCAATTGGTTCATGTACCATTCACCCGCCATTCCCGATAAAGAGAAAGGGATGAGGGTGGCCTACATTTCCTTTAATAGGCCTTGGGCTCGCATGAATGCCTCAGATTTTAGGATATGGAAAGATAGCCCCTCGCTTCCATCATATGAGGGCATCCCTCCAAGGCTAAACCCTTTACAACGGCACTGCATTCTCCCCCCAACTTTTAACGAGCTAACCTCCTTTTCCATCACTACGTATGGAGCTCTCCATTCGTCAATGGCCATGATGTGCTCCCTCTGACTAGCCTACGCTACCATCTTTAGCACCCAATCTAAAGCAATCCTAAGTCAATAGCACATATTGGGTCCCCGATCTCATTTGCCAATCGGTCCAACATCCTCCCTTCTTCCATCAACATTTCTAGGCTTATTATCCTTAGCTTGAACAATCGCTCATTGTAAAACTGGTGAGTTCCCCCCATTATTCTACCTATCATCATATGCTCATCCATCCTTATCTTCTTCACTACTTCAATTGACATCCATCTCTGGATGTATTCACAAAAACTCTCCCCTTCATTCTGGGTGCAAGCTATCAGCTCTCGCATTTCGATCCTTGGTTGCTCTAGGAATAAGAAGTGCTCCGTAAATGCACTGGAGATCCTTTCCCAACTCCCCTTCACTACCCTTAGTGGAAAGGTGTACAATTCTGCAGCTATCCCTAACAAAGAAAAAGGGAATAACTCAGCCATCAATTTGTTAGAAAAACCTTTTACCAGTAACAAGAACTCTAATTGAGAAGATGGAAAGATGGTGAGCCTTTTCCATTGAATACGGGCATCCTGCATAGATTGAAATCTAGGTCATTACGCGGAAATGACCCTCCAAAAAAACACAACGAACTAGCTCCCTCCTCATGGGTAGCCATAACGCGCCTATCATCCATTCCGGCCTCTACCACCATCATGAATTCTCCAATCACTTCTCTAACGCACCTCAAAACCTGCTTCTCTCCCAGACTTGAGTTTATCATCCCCACCTCACTATCAAACTATGAGAGTGGGTTGGTCTTGGTGCTCGGCTTCAACCTTGGCTCCACTACCACCTCATCTGTTACCAACTTATGGATAGCCTTCAAAAGACCTTTGCAATTATTCATGCAATGGCCTACCACTACATGGTAATTGTAGAAATTATGTTTATCTTCCCGGCTAGGTGGTAACCAGGTTTTCAAACTGTCTAGCTTCTTTAGATCATGTAACTCAGTGAAGAGAAAGCTCAGGTTGGCTTCATACAAAGAGATTATGTGGTATTCTTCCTTTGATCACCTTACCGCCACAACCAGCTCAAACTAGACTAATTGTACTACATCTTGCTTACCCTTAGGCTGTGAAGGGTTAGTAGATGATGATCTCGAGTCATTCTTCTTGATTTACATCTTATTAGTGGGCTGTCCCGCTGGCATCTCCATGTATTCGATCCACTCCATCCGCTCCGCCTTCTCGAACACCTCATTATAGGAGGAAAAGGTATCCATCCCCAATCTCTTTCTATAATCTAGCAGGGCTCCAACTAGCAGCTTTGCAATCATCTTTGACAAACTGAGTCAAATCCTTAACATGACCTAGGTGGCCATCCATCTGATATAGCATGGCTTGAACATCTCCCTAGGCTTCTGCTTTACAGCCTCTAGGTTCTGCATCATAGTCTTCATTTTTAAGTTGAAGGCGTACTGCTCCGCAAGAGCTATTGAGAGGCACTCCGAGTTATGAGACACCTCGGTGGGCAAGTTGTTATACCATTAACTTGCTAGAGCTACCAGCGTTATTGTGAACATCTTTGCCAGCATTTTATCACTAACTCGACGGGCTCGCATCACAGTTTCATAGTTTGTTAAATGAGCCTGGGGTCCCCTTCTCTGTTAAACTTTACCAGCTCTGGCATTACTAAGTTCTCTGGGAGCCATTCGTCACTCTACACTACTTGTGCCACCGAATTACTGACTAGCATGTGTAGCTTGAAATTACTTCCACAACTCTTCCATGCTAGGCTGATGGAATGATGGATAGCCCACCTTTGGCCTGACCTGGAAGCCATACTTATTGTAATGGCCCTGGGGATATAAAGGACCCCTGGAAGGAATAGCTAAACTAAGATGGGCCATAAATTGACCTAGATATTATGTTGATGGTACATTGAAACTTGCACCATATCCGAATGAAGGGGATGAAACCTGAATATGGCCTCCCTAGGCTTACTGCTACCTCAACTAGCTGAAAACCTGGCTGATAAACCGAATGCACATGTGGAATTGACTGATCCATTATTAAATGATCTGCTCTCACTCCTTCCTGACAACTACTTCTTGATGATTGGCCTACGACGAAACTTGTATGACCCAACCTAGGGGGAACTAGGACTGATTGACCACCTGGGAGTCCCCTACATTGAACTAGCCACCAGATGATGGGAATATGTAAGGAGTAAAGCATGGTCTCCTAGCCATAGGATGACTGGTGGTGGCAGGACCGTGGAGATTCTCGATGAACTCTTGGTCAGATAACATATCCTCCTACTGCCTAGGATAGGTGTGGAATTACATGGCCTAGGTGAACTGTTCACTGTATAGAACTATGTTGAGAGCATTGGCGATCTCTTGACTCGAACTCGAATGCTGGATTGCAGGCCTGTCATGAACTACTTAATCATTTCCCCTTTAAAGAATCCGTTGTTCTACCATCTCAATAATCTATCTTGAACTAAACATTGGCCTTCGCGCTGAATCGAACCCTAAACCTGAATCTTCGCTTGAATCCATGTATAGAAGACCCTCTAATGGTAATTATTCCTGGTTAGCCACGATGGGAGAGATCAGGAAGAGATAACGAACTGACCTCCTCCAAGCCTTAGTTGAAGCAAACATAATCAAGCGCCATGAGAGATGAAATGCATGCTTGATTGACTTGGGGCTGATGCATGAAATGTTTATGAAATGGCTATGACACAAAGGTTAGTGTGTTATGATCATGAATAAAATTATTGCTGGCTTATGGAGCTAGCTTAAAGGTAAGCGGGTCTGCCAATCTTTTTAGAACAGACCAGCAAGGGTCACCTATTACCCTTGTGGTAATAGGCTATCTCAAAGTTTTTAGGGGGATCACATCATAGGGATGTAAAAGAGTATGTTTGTCAATCCATTTGAAACAAACTAACCATGATTAAGGTTTGTCGTACTGCCCATGTGGTAATAAGCAAAGGGTGCCGTTTTGACAAAAAAGGTGGTAAGTTTGCCAATTCCTTTGGAACAAATAAACAAAAAATGATAAGGGTTCGCGTATTATCCAAGTAATAATACACTTTCAATTTTGAGAACTAATCGCAATGAATTCAAGTTCAGGTAAAACAATGTGTTATACCCTATGGTTTTAAATGGATAGAGGTTCGAGTACCAAGAAGGCACTGCCATAACCATGGGTGATCTATCCCTAGGTGACGTTGTCTCATCACCACTTCTAGATCTAAGTTTGAGTTTGGATAAAATGGTGTGTTGTACCTAACGGTTTACAAGTTCATGATTCCAAACAAACAGAGGTTCGAGTGCCAAGTAGGAACTACCATAAACATGGGTGATCTTAACCCTAAGTGATGCTGTCTCATCGTGTCTTTCTAAATCTAGATAGGTGATATTGGGGTAATGACACATGTGTGTATAATTTGTGTCTGCATAACAAATCATGGTTAGCATGATGCTTAACATGAAATAAACGTGGTGATGAAATGAACACATAGCACATAGCATGAAACGTATTTCTTCCAACCTTATGTCTCCCACGCGTAAGGGTTAGGCTTCTAAATCTAGGCTTGGATCATCTTAATACCATGAAGTATTGAGGAGCGAACCAGCATAAGAGATGCATTTGTTTTGGTAAACCGAGGGAAAGTGTCTATGGTTTCCTTATATGAGTTTGGTCATGGGCTGTTGATGTAGAAGGTTATATCCGTTGTAAAGGTAATAATTATCCTTATTTGTCTATAAATAACCTCTTTACAGTATTTGTTTTCACAAAACTTTTATCCTGCTTCTCAAATCTTTGCAAAACAAGCAAAATTTTCTCTATTTTTCAAATCAAGAAAATTCTTTCATGAATTCGATGGCTCCTAAGAAGTCTAGAGCAAAATCATCAAAAGGGAAAAAGAAATTGGTGAATCAACAACACAAAGTTGGTTGTCCCTTTCCGATATATAGTGATGAAGAAGTGGAAAGATTATTGCATTAAGAATTTCTATTTTTATGGTACACTTTTCTACGATCCTACTTTTGCAATTGATGCTGGGATTTACGCGAAAGTGGAGGAATATTTCTCACTGTTTGGATTGGAGAAGATCGTGAATATGCGATTTCCTTTTAACGAAGAATGGATCATTGAATTCTTGGTTACTGTTGCTGATGATGGGAATATCTTGAAGAAGAAGTTTATAAATGAGGGAGAAGAATACAAGTTCACAATGATGGATTTAATCAAATGGTTTGATCTGAGAGAGACTTTTGATGATATTGAAAAGGATGAAGATTACGAATTAACGAACGTTTGGATCGAGTTAACAGGATTAGATCGATATGATGTCAAGAACTAGTCCAGCAAGAATATAAGGAGAAACAATCTTCTTTACCTTCACAAGTTTATTTCTCAAAGCCTTTTCCTTCGACACGAAACAACAAAAGTATCGATGAAAGACTTGGAAATATTGGAATGCGTGACTTTGCAATTTTGACCAAAGTTTCCGATGTATATATTGGAATCTATCGCTAGTCTTACTACACATAAAAAGGCTAGAGTTAGAGGTGCAAATTTGATTTGTGGAATAATTTTGGGCGCGAAGAACCAATTGCCGTACCAATATAATCCAACAGAAAAGTTTAACTTTATGGGAGGTTTATACATGAAGAGAGCGGGACTGGTTAAGGAAGAAAGAGGGAAATTTACATTTATCCCATATGAAGTAAGGATACGGAAGCTTAGACCAACACAGGGTTCTACTACTCAAGAAAATCAAACAGAAGAAGAAGATGTTGAAGAAATGCAACTCGAGAGTGGTAATTCGAGACAAGCCTCGGGAAGTACACAAGATACTTGTAGAGGAAAGTTTGTCAAAGATGTCGGTCAAGCTTGCCTAAATATTACCTCAATCTAGCAAGATGTGCATCAATTGACAAAATCAAACATATCTTTGAAGCGAAAATTGACTACATATTTCAGACTGCAAAATTTGGAAATTTCGCCAAGTCCACCAGATTCAAGTTCTGAAGAGTAAACGGGTTCAATTTCTTTCTTTTATTTCTTTCTTTATTTTAGTTGTGTGTTTAAAATTTGATTTTTATAATGTCTCACAATGAGGACATTGTGTTCTTTAAGTGTGGGGGGGTATTTGTAAAAATCCTGTAAAATCCAAAAAAAAAAGAATAAAATTAAAAAAAAAAGAAGAAATTTAAAAATTTTTCTTGATATTTTGTTAGTTATACATTATCATTTCTTATGCTTTACTAACAATTGTCCAAGGTTATTATAAGTGTTAGGTTTTACAAGTTTGATGTTAGTGCAAAAATTTGAGCGCAAGTTGAATTTGAGCGTGAGTAGCACAACATTTATCGATTTGGCAAGGATGAGTGGTGAGTAACATTCGAAAGCCACATTCCAAGTAAGTTTTGATTTATATTTCAATGCAACATGAATTAGTATAAGTTATATAGTTTTGGTTTAATGCTTCCGATAAGTTTAAGTGAAGTAATATCTAATGGTATTCTTACTATGAGTTTTATGTGAAAATCTCGAATAGGTCCTATAAGTAATGAGTATGTTTAAAGTGTTAGGAAACTATAGCCATAATACTTTGACATTGATCAATAAAGGATGAGGGTATTAATGAAAAATCAAAAGAAAGAGAGGATAACCAATGAGTTATGCAAAAGGTGAGGAATGGTATGGAGCAGAAACTACAACCATTCATTGAGTGAAAAAGAAAAGAAAGCATAGCATGAAAAATGGGTGCAAAGTACAAAGTACTTAAAAAACATATGCTTAAAAGAAAAAAATGAGAGAGTGGTATGGAGCATAAAATGCAACCATTGAAAAAAGGGGAGAGTGGTATGGAGTATAAAATGCAACCACTGTGAGTGTTTTTAGCATCCTAGGTTACCTAAAAATGCCTTGAGAGAAATTAATCAAAGTGTGCTTTCTATTTCCTGTATACTTTATACTATACTTAAGAGAAGGTAATATTCAAGAATGCATATAACTCTTATATGAAGATTACTATTCAGTAGACTCTCCACTATGAACAAAGGTACGCAACTGAGCTATATAAATTGCACATTACTAATTTGTGGAAAATTTTAAACTTGTACTTGAAATCTTTTGCAATGTGGAATGTGATACTCGCTGCAATAATCTTTTGCCAATAAGGTACGAACTTGTTTACCAAATTTATACACTTCTGTTGAATTTACCTTGAGGACAAGGTAAAAGTTAAGTGTGGGGGTATGATAAGTGTATAATTACACTTATTATCATGATTAATTTATATAATAAACACTATGGTTTGAGTTATTTTTATACTTCATATAAAAGATTTTCACGTGGTATGTAGTTGTTTTTTATGCAAATGCAGATACTAGGTAAATCTTGGGAGTAAAATAATCAAAAGTGGAATTCTATGAAAATAGAGTGAAAAAAGGTGCAAAAAGATGCATGGAACTTAAAGATTTGGCTTAGGATCGAAGCTGCAGAAGATCGGTGAAGTTACAAGGAGATTTCTGAAGAAAACTCAATTCACGATCACGACAATCATTCGCGGTCGTGACCTGTTCACTTCAGAAACAGAAATCTACCAATAAAAGATTCACGGTCGCGAATCACATATCACGGTCATGACATGGACGGTTTTCTGGTATTATCTTCTTAACTACCAACCACCAGATAAGTATGATTAACCGCCATCAACTACCAACGAAAAGACACATATCAAGAGTCAACCAATCATGAAAAGGTGCCTATCCATTGTGGATTAAATCAAAGCCTCTCAACCAATCACATTGAAGAGATGCAATCTTTCACCAATGGATGTGACTCTTCGTTTGGATAGACGCAACCCTTCAAACTCTATAAATAAGGCTCCATATCTTCACAATTTCGTACAGTAGCAGCATTGTGTGTGCAACGCCAGTGGTGCACTAGGCCAGAGAAATAAGGTCGCATTAGAAAAAAGAGAGAAATATAGTGTGTGTATAGTTAGATTCGCTACGTTCTTAAGTGTTAGCGAGAAAATGTTTAAGTGATCA